>JARJRE010000027.1:0-112708 GCA_030783385.1 Akanthomyces dipterigenus | reverse complement strand
AGATAACAATTAAGCTTTCTTCTACACTTCTATATATATACTTATATTTATAGTTCGATACTAATATAAAGTAAAGTGACCTTGTATTCTTGACAGAGAAGCGGAGCTGTCGTGGCCCACGTTGATTTCTCTTCTCCCCGTATGCAGGTTTCTGGGCCAGCGTCGTATTTGACAACTTACCCGATGGTCTCGACTGGTAATTCCACTTCTCACCTGTACTGCGGTGCAGAGTCCAGGTCATATCAATAGAATGCTGGGGTTTGTGAGACAACGGAAGCCATGTACTGGCCTGGTAATCGTTAGAAGGATGGACCCAAAAGATTGGTCCGCCCGGATGCAGTATTTTCGGCTTGAATCGCCTTTGCATGAGTCTATCATGTGACGGGCAATGTTTTCAGCTGCTACCATACCCGACAGCATTTCTTGAATTGGGATTCGTTTGTCTCGTTCGTGCGGGTTTTCACATCCCGACGTAACCTGAGCTGGGTAGTTGCCATGACTCCTTGGCACCAGAACGACGCGCTTCCCAAATGTCCCCGGGCCGAAGTCGTATTGCCTCGTCTCCTGTTTGTAGTTGTCTGCTTTAAAAGTCATAGTGGCTGCCTGCTTTCTTAAGTGTGCTTGCAATCCCGAGTCAACGGCCTTTATTGGTATACCAACCTGCTTCCGGTATTCTCCTGTCGCGATTTGTACCACAATACTTTCTATACCACTTCAAACCCCTTCTTTTCGACGCCAAAATGGCCACCGTCTCTCCCTCTCCACGTCTCGACTGGGACCGACGACAGTCTGAGCTGTGGGCCGAGTCTTGCGCACACAAGGATATTTACTTTGACCGTGTCGGCAACTTTGACATCTGTCTTCACCCTTCTGTGCTCTCTCCCAAGTACTTCCCGGAGACGGTTTGGTTCGGTGAGAACCTTCCGACAATTGTCCAGGGGAAGTCATTCCTCGAAGTCGGGCTCGGCACGGGGCTCGTCTCACTATATCTTGCCGCGTCCGGCTCTGCTGTTGCCGGTGTGGACATCAACAGCAAGGCCGTTGAGATTACCAAAAAAAACTTTGCGTCAAACGGTCAGATCGGTCACTTTGTTGTGAGTGACGTTTTCGAAAAGGTGACTGAAAAGTACGACTTTATTTTCTGGAATCACCCCTGGGCGTGGGACGGATCCCTACAGGCCGAAGACGAAAAGTTGGAGATGTTCTTGGACGAGGGCTACGTTACGCTGAGGCGCTTCATCTCTCAGGCCAAGAACCACCTGCTCGATGGCGGTTCAGTCTTGCTGGGAACAGTTCCTTACGCCAACCTGAGTGCCATTGAAGAAATCTGTGCTGCCTGCGGGTATGCTCAGGAGATTGTTCGAGAGGGACTAGGTGATTTGGGCAAGGGCGTGACTGAGCAGTATTACATTATTCAGATACGACCAAGCTAGATGGCTGGATCTGGACAAAGACAAAACTGAAGAGGTGGAGAGCGTAATGACAGCTACAAGTCAAAGCGGCCAAGCCCGGCTGTGAGCCTGTTTAGTGGATCGGAACGCCAATTCAACTGTCTGCTTTCTACCAATGCAACAATCCAATTCTCTCATCCACTGTCGCAAGAAGCCTTTGTAATGCATCATTATTTAGTAATCTAACACTTGCGTACTAGAGAATTTCTGGGGTGGGCATATGCAGCCTGCAAGAAAAACCATGTTCAGTTTGCCTTTTCTCAAAGCACCATCTGCCCACAATGCCGCCTTCCCTAAGCAGCCCACGGAGGGACGCTGCGTGTGGTGTCATCTCATGTGCATTGGGTCACCGACAAGAGGACGCCTGCGACAGTCGGGCTTTTCCTGTTTATTCTTGGGGCAAATCTCACCTAGAACGTCAAAGACGCCTATAGCCCGGACACTAGCTGAAGTCTAATACGAGGCTACACTTGAAATTTTTTACATCACATTATATAACATTATATAACATTATATAACATTGTGTAGAAGAGATAAACTAGTAATCTTAAAAAAAGGATTTTATACTCCAACATAATTACAGAAAAAAAGATGGTAAATATTATTTTAGGCCATCTTCTTACTAGCTATTCTACTTCGGAATCTATTCTATATAATTCTTAGAGTACCTTTTTAGCCCAGACCAGCTAATGAGTAGGCTTAGATAGGCCGCTATATGTCGCGTTAAGCAAAAGTGCGGATCCACACCGATTGGTGAGGAATTAGGTCTTGAGTACTTCAACACTATAGCCACCTGAACCCTTTCTACCTGCACTCAACCACCCTTCAGCATCCACACATTCGCATCGCCAAAGGCAGCGTAGCATAACGATCAAGCCGGATAACCGGCCAGCAGCGGGGCTGCATGTACACGCAAGCTCCCAGAGGCAGTGTCTTGAATGAGCGCACCCCTCGGAGACCCTTCATTCGATCGCCGGCCCCGTGTGCCTGGAGCCGCTCACCGATCGACCCATCCTCGTTACCTCGTAACAGACCAATATCCCCCCCCGGAACCTGGGCATGCGGTTACGATCGGCCACAGGGCCCGGCTGTCGTCATCCATGGGCCTCGTCGTGTACGGAGTAGTTGCGCCGCTGCGGGAATGCGCCACCAAATGCGCACTCACTGACTTGCAGCGGAGCAGGCGTCTGATCTGTCGATTGCAGTGCGGCTCAAAGCTGTCATCCAGCCTCAGACGGTATTCATGCCTGACAACCCGAGTCTTTCGTGCTCTTGTACCAAAGAGCAGGAGCATCGGCACTAACGCGGCGGCGGCCGAACTGGGCCGCCGCCAAAATCGTCGTTGAGTTTGATGTTTTCTAATGGACCTAGTAATCGCTATCTGCGACAGATCTCCCAGAGATGGGCGAACTGGCAGGCTTTCGCGTGGGCGTTACCGACAACTTCTTTCAGCTCGGTGGCCATTCGTAGATGGCCATGAAACTGGCCACCCGCATCAGCCACAGACTCGGGACGTCTGTGACTGTCCAGGACATTTTCAGCCAGCCAACTCCGGCGGATCTGGCAACTTGGATCCGGTCGCAAAGCTGCAGTACAGAAAACGGTGCCGTCTCACATATCTTGATGGATGAGCATCTTCCATTTCAGCTGCTGCCTGTGGACAATGTCCAGAATTCATCGTGGAAGAGGTCTGTCCTCAACTCGGCCATGTCCATCCACGAAGGTCGACATGTATCCCGCGACGTGGGTGCAAATGTCCTTTTTGCATAATCCTGATACTGGCTACCCGCGCCCTCGTTGTTGTTTTACATTACTTTACCAGCAGACACGGGTCATGACACGCTCGTGAAAACTGTCCAGGGCTTGGTCCTGCATTTCGACATCTGCATTTCGACAACTTCAGAACCGTCTTCGTCTTTGCCGCTGGCAAGTTTTATCAAGTCGTCATTGAAGAGCTTGAGGTGCCTATAGCGGTCATCAACATTACGAAAGACCTGACGAGGGCGTCTCGAGCGTTGGAGGAGGCGGATCGCCAAACACCGTTGAAGCTAGGTCAGCCGTTCCTGCGCATCGCCATTTTAAAGCAGGGGGGATCAATAGTGCGAATAGCCCTTTGGATATCGCATGCCCTGTATGGCGGCTTGAGTTTCGAGCCTATCCTGCGATCCTTTCACAGGTTCTTCAGTGATGATCGACTTCCACCATTGCCAAAATTTTCTCACTACCCTCATCACTGAGCGCAGGGCCGCAAACCAGGCTACAAATTCTGGCGCTCCTTGTTGAAGAATTCCTCCATGACGCTCATCAGCGACGGCAAGAACAGCGATACAAATGCGCATCTGATGGCGTATAGCTCTTGGAAAAGGATGTCAAGACTCCCTTCCAACCAAACGCGGACGGCATCACGCAGGCGACCGTCTTTACGACAGCTTGCGCTCTTTGGCTGGCCAAGGAGACCGCGTCATCGGATGTCCTATTTGGCCGAATCGTATCGGGACCCCAGAGCTTACCAGTTACTTCCCAGCATGTCGTCGGCCCCTGCACGAATGCTGTGCCCGTGCGTGCCCGCCTCGACGGGCATGCTGAGCTTAGAGAAACGCTCCGCAGCACGCAAGCCCAGTGCATCAACAGCATGCCGTTTGAAACACTGGGGCTCGACGAGATCAAAGAGAACTGCACAGACTGGTCGGACGCGACGCCAAACTACGGGTGCTGCATTGCGTACTAAAACGTTGACATGCAATCCGAGAGCCAAGTGAGAATCAACGCATCCGGCTGGGGTATCTTGCGCCAACGTCAAAGTCGCACGGGAATGCCGCTGATGACGGCCAACAGCAACAAATGAATCAAGTATCGATGCACGATGTCCATGTGACAGCAATTCCAGAACCTGACGGACTTGGTTTGCGGGTGCTCATCGGCGTGAAAAGGCACATCTGTGACGAGGGTTGGGTGCAGAGAATGTTGAGCGGTTCAGACGCTGAATTCGTCCTTGCTGCAGCCGCCGCCGCAGTCGGCATGGTCAAGCATCGTCTCGGAAGCAGTTCTAGCATCCTGTTGCTGCAAAATGGAAAAGGTAAGATCTCGGTACAGCTCTGACTGTGCATCAATAATCGACTGACCAAGCCTCTCTCATTCTATCCAAGTTCTACGGAGGAGATGTCTGCGTCGGTATTTGCTGGCGCCACGCAACGGCCATCATTCTGGGCAGGCATTTGCAGCTGTGGCGTATACTCGACCTCACGGTTCTCCATCGCCCACGCCGGCTGAGGCTTAATAATCTCAGGGCCTCTCGATAAAACTTGTGACTCGTCTGGGCACTCTTCTGTGGCAAACCGAGCTACAGACAATGCCATGATTCGGTATCTCCAGGAGACACCAGAGCTCCAGACCAGCCTATCGACAGCAGACGGGATCAGAGAGGCGAACTGCAAAAGCTAGCAGTCAACTCATTGGTCAGCCCGTTGACTGCTATTTTCCGGTGCAAGATGGGCCAGCTTTTCGACCAGCCGCCGAGGCTTGCGTTGATGAAGGCGTTACTAGAAGAGGCTGCAGCGATTCTGAGATCATTGCAGCCGGGGGGGGGGGCCTCTCAAGGCTGGGGCTACCATCATTTCTGATGAGAATCTTTTGGCGCTGGTCCTCAAAGCTACAGAGGGGGTCAGGGACAGTATGAGTTCAACGCTACAAGACATTGAAGCAGGGAGGGAATCGAGATCAACTACATGACTGGCCATCTTGCCTTGCAGGCCAAGCGTCTGGGGCTGCCATGTGTCAACAATGATGTTCTTGTCGACATGGTCAAGCAGCGGCATGTTATTGGCAATGAGGAGATTTGGACCCTATTCGACATGCCCTGCCGATCCGCTGCTACAACTCCCGAAAGTCTGTACCGCGCGTATGTTGTGTCTAACGGCCTCGGTAGCTATGCCAATGGGGTGTTATCGAAATGATGGCGCACCTTGTGATGCATTAAAACATATGTCAAGTTACAGTCTGCGGCAAAGAGGCAATGATTAATAGTGCAGGCCGTATTGTCATTCAAGACGCCGTATAAGCGTGCCTTATTAAACTAGAAGTAGACTGTATAACTTTGGTAATTTGTAATGTGAATGTTGTGCAATCAAACAAACATGTATATTTCAAGTGACATTGAACAAATTAAGTGATTTTTGTAATAGTATTAAAGCCTCTTTCATTGATATCAGATTATATGTGTACTTCGTTTACTTATTCTTTGGACTTGAACTGTAGTTTGTCTCACTGTTTATCAGCGCGTTTAGTATTAGACGGCTCTTTATGCCCATCACAGAACTGAGGTGGTAGTAGACGAGACATGGGATCATTTCACGTAGGTGACAGCTATTACCGCAACAAAGTTCGACAAGGGTGACGGCGGAGACTCGACAACGCGGCTGCATTAGCCCATCAGCCAGCCAGCCTGGCCGAGACATGGCTGCAGATGATAACTGCACATGCTGGTTATGTGCCCAAGGTGTTGACGCCCAATCACGCAGCATGCTGCGCTGAATGGCCGCTCTACGCCGTCCGAGTCATCCGATTGCTCATTTTAATTTTAATCTTACAAGGGAACAACTTCAGGGTCCGAAGACTCTTCTCGTCGCGGGGAAACGCTCCCCGCGCGTTTCGCGTTCTCGGATAGGAAGCATTCTATTCATATTCCATCCGGCCACCATCTTCCTCACTCGAGCAAAGTCTCCGATCACGGTTATTATCTGACGGCTGCAACATTTCTACGCACTTGTTTCGCTCCAAGCCCAAAAATTGCCCACTTTCAAGACCTTGAGCGATGCAAAGACTGCTTCACGAAATTACGCAAGAAAAACCAAGGTAAATAGTTGACACGTTTAATTCAGCAATCCAAGACAATCACTAGAGGCTTCATACAAGCCCAGGCCCATTACCGCCACAGTAGACGCAAACGCGCTGGACTCATGTCGGACCACTCTCCAGCCGAAGGCGCCAAGGGTGAGCGCGACGAGGGGGAGTATGACGGCCATGATGACCGCGTGGATAGTGGCCACATATCGAGCCATGCTGCAGCCGAGACCATCAATTTTGAAGGCCAGCAAGAACCACAACATGTTGATGGTGACTGCGTGGACAGTGGTCATGTTTCGAGCCTTGCTCCGGTTGACAGCGCCAGTCGTGAAGGCAACGAGGAGGAGGGTGACCATCTTGGCGAGCGCGTGGGCAGCAATCATCTTCTGGGCCACATCCCCGTGGAAAACGCTCACGGAGAAGGCAAAAAGGAGGAAAGTCCACCTCAAACCCCATACTCAAGGCGTGGGTACGATCTCAGAGGTCACGCGGACAACGTGGCCAAGCTCTTCTTCGGTCGGGGGGGGAGACTACCGGGGAGGTCATGGAGAACCTTGTGCATTACAACGAAAGCAAGCGTCTCTTTGTCTGCTGCGACGGCACCTGGAACAACGCGTCGGGCACGGCCGCGCCCATGACCAACGTGGCAAAGCTCGCCAGAGCCGTGTATCGAGTCGGCCACGACGACTTTCACACCCCCGAGCAGCTGGAGCCGAGCCACGGATTTCGTCAGGAGAAGCACCGCTATGGATTCTGCCGCCAAATCGTGTACTACTCGAGCGGCGTGGGGTCACAGTCATCGTTGGCAGTGGACAGTCTATTCTCGGGGGCATTCGGCAAAGGTATGTACAGCTTTCTAGGTGTTATTTTTTTTTCACTCAACACATCTGATGCAGCATAGGCATCGATGGAAACATCCTCAGCGCGTATTGCTTTCTCTGCAACAACTTCAACGGGACGTCGCGCATGGACGAAATCACTCTCGTCGGCTTCTCACGCGGTGCATTTACAGTCCGGTGCCTGGCACACTTTATCAACAGAGTCGGCCTCCTTCGCCGACGCGGCCTGGTCTTTCTGCAGTCCATCTACAAGGCCTGGCAGAGAAGCTCCGAAGGGCTCAAGGGGGCGGCGGAAACGCTCGACAACGAGCTCGAGGCTCTGCGCGATCTCCGAATGGACCCCATTCGCATCAATGTGCTTGCCGAGTGGGATACTGTCAGCGCCGTCCGGTCGTTTCGGCCGGGTAAGAAAAAGTTTGCGTTTGTGCACAACGAGGTGCCGCCCAACGTAAAGCACGCCTTTCACGCCGTCTCGCTGCATGAGAAGAGAGGAAGCTTCAAGCCCTTGTTGTGGGAAAAGGCACACGCAGAGACAAGAGTCGAGCAGTGCGCATTTGCTGGCTGCCACTCGGACATTGGTGGTGGGAATGCGGACCCTGGCCTATCAACACTGAGTCTCCTTTGGATGGTCTCGCGAATTTCCAATGTTTCCAAGGCGAGCTTTACCGACGACGACTTGTTTCCCTTTATTGCACCCCTTGAATCGAGAAAGGCTGTCAATCTTTGGAACCCTCTGACGTGGGACAAGTCTGAGATGCGCCTCAACAATCTGACAACCACACCAGGTACGTCCGTCAACCAGTCTGTTCCTCTTTTGACGCTAAATATCTCTTTGATGCACGTAGGCCGCGTCAATGAGTCGCGAAGAGGCTTCTGGCTTCTACCATACTACCTAACTTTGGGGCGTTTGAATGGCAAGCGGGACTCGTGCTTGCACCAGTTTGCCCAGTTGCGAAAGACGAGAAAAGATGGTCGGGATAAACATGGCACCCGGATCGAGCTGAGATCGCTCAAAGACTTGCGAGACGTGGACGGCCTTCCAGATGACGTCAAGGAAAAGTACAAACTCATGAGAAGAGACATGGCAAATGCGTGGAGCTGGGAGTCGCCGGTTCAGAAAGAGCTGCACTTTGCGACCAGTTTGTTGACAGAAATCAGGTCAGATCTCCCTCAAGACGAATTGTTGGAATTATGGCTGGCTCAGCAGCAAGTTCGACAAACGTGGCTGAAGCTGGAAATGCAGGGCGATATTGGTCTGCAAATCCACTTTACCGCGCGACTGCTCTACGCGCAGCTCAATTCCGATTCTCGATTAAAGTGCGGTCTCTTCCAGCAATTCGAGCCAAACGGCCAGACTCAAGAGTGGCATGAAAAGTCGTCCAGGTGCTGAGGCTTGCCGAGGCTAGTGTCCTCGAGGACGAGTGGCGGCTGCTCAAGCAATGGTTGGAAGCGTCTCGCCAACTGAGTCGGCAGGAGGGAGAGCCTCACGCAACAATAAAGGATGGCGAAGACACTGACTGGTCAAAGATCCAGCTTGGGCTGAAAGAGATTGGCTTGGGAGACTATGTCCATGGCTGCACACACTATTCATCAGTGACTGGCCTGATCCATCGGGAGTTTAAGAGACTTGGCCTTGTCCCGCAGGAGGAAGATGTTTCGGACGAAAGCGACACAAGTTGACCAGCCAGAGTGGTCGCTGTTGGAGACGGCCAGCGGGATGATTAAGTGTGCCCGTTGTCAATGGCGCATCAAGTGCCGATGGAGAAAAGTTCGCACGCATCAAGGGAGGCTCCAACTTGAAAGTCCGCAGACGCTGAACTCTTATAAGACTCGACGACGAGCAAAGAGAGAGTTTGATTTGTTCGGGTATTCCATCGACGAGGAAGCGTGCAGAGCCACTTGAGCGATATGTGAAATCATATTTAAACGGCCGAATGGCACGAAAGCCAGACTGGATACCAACCACAGCTCTCGGTCAACAATACACACTCACAAGGCCCATCTACACTTGGCCTCTCAAATGTAGACACCCTCATAGTCGATGGAACGGGCCTGATTGGCGGCCATGCTGCTCTGCACCTACTCTGCCTCGGCCACAACGTCACCATCTCCGGGCGCACACAGCCGCAGAAAATCATCGTTAATTGGATATCCCAAGCAAAACGCGGTATTGGCATCGACAGACTTTGCAGCAACAGTACCATGGAAGATAACACCGTCTTCCTATAACTCGTCGACAGACAGACGCCTGCACAGTGAGGGTCGGCCGTTTGAGCCGTTGATACGTGAACATGGAAACCCGCACTGTACGGCTGGCACTGTGGATCTGCAACTACCGCTGACTGCTGAAGTTAATGGTTTTCGCGAAGCCGACGCCATAGAGCCCCGGCCCAATGAAAAGCGCGTTCTTGGCGTCCATGGTATTTTCAAGTTGAAATTAACAGTCGGGCTTGCAGATCGGCACGCCCAGAAAGTGCGGAAATGGCAGTGGAGAGCCCCTGCTAGTTAGCCTGCACCAAGAGGCGTCGCCACACGAACAGGAAAAGAGGCTCAAGTGCCTGGTTGTAGGGGGGGTTCAGTTTAAAGAGCAAGATTATCAGGGGTCTACGGTACGGATTACAGGAAAACAGACGGATTTTCCTTCATTTTTTTTTGCCAGCCAAAGGGCAGTCCGTAAGATGTGTTGAATAAAGTTGAGATGCACAGCAGAAAAACGGGCATGGCTTGCATGGTGGCGCAGTCTTCATCAAAGGTTCATAGCATGGCGATTATTAGTGGACGACCTGAATCAGTCATCGAGGGAGCCCATTTAGATGCTGCGCATATGTACGGATACGGATAAGTAGTCCATGCATGCAGGTTTGGAGGATGCCGAGCCTAGAAAGCGTCAAGAAGAAAATCGGTTCGCTAGCGTCTGTGGCGCAAAGCACCGGGAAGCTGAGCTGAGCAAAGACACGACAAGCGGGAAATTGCTTTTGGACGGTGGGAAATGTGGGCGACGGCGGCAGCGCGATTGGTAGGAGCATCTCGTCGCGGGAGCGGAATGACTGTTGGTGCGTTTGTGTGTGTTGCTGGTGATGTGATGGGAATGATGGTCGTCGCGAGTTTTGCCTCTCCACAACAAGATGGGTGGGTGGGTATTCCGAGGGAAAGGAACCCCCTTGGCACGAGCCGGGACAGCACATGAGAGAGCTGGAAGGACGCTAGATGCTCTGAAAGAAGAACCCTCAACGCGCCCCCTGTAAAAGGCACCAGCAAATTGCATTGCAAGTGCTCAGGCCTGGGGCACGTCCCTTTGCCATCGAGTGGCGCCCAAAGCGTGCGGTCAAGTGAGGCGTCATCATCTATAATTTGATGTGGTGAAGGTTGATGATAGACGTAGGTACTCGTCTCTTGTTGACTGCGAAGAGAGATTGAGTTTCTCTTTTCTGGTACCAGCTGGAATACCTTTACCAGTAATCAACGGCGCGGCGCAACGGCCTCTAGCCCCATGAAAGTACCTGTGCTACCTACCTAACTAGTAGGTAATTTTAGTGCCACTGTTGCACCTTCAGCGCTGCACCACTGTCCACTGTAATGGTGCCAGTAAACATGGTCGTCAACCGTGTCTCACAGCTCAGCAGCACCTTGCACTGCGTGCTGCACCATGGTCCATCGGGGCACATGTCGAGACACCTGAAGCCAATCCCGGGAATTGCATCACCAGTTTTTTTTATGTCACACCAGAGCATCTCGTGGCAATTGCAAGCTCTTATACATAATGCTCCTGTCATGCCGGATTACGGAAACCTTGCATATCTTCACGCTCTGGAATGCGGCATGCTGGGTCGCGGACGGGAACAATGCCTTTCACCAAATCCCCAGTAACCAGAACGACTGGCCAGTGACCACTGACCAGCGATAACTCCCGCGCCAGTAAATTAAACCCATTGCTCCCTTGCACTCCTTAACTGGCCCACGCCGGCTTTCCCGCTCCCATCTCCCGTCTTGCCCCTGAATCGACAGCCGCCGCCTGCAAGCTCGCCTGTCCCATTCAATACTAACTACTACCTCAGGTATTTCCCAGCAACTCACTGCCTGCTCGCCCGTCTCCAGCTTGCACCTCCTGCGCGTCAGCCCAGGCCACACACTTGTCTTGCCCTGGCTCTTTAGTCCTTGCTTTTTCTTCTTTCGTTCTTTCTTTTTCCATCCTCACCACTTGAGTCCGAGGTGCTTTTTCTTCTCGCCCTTCTTTTCGGTCCTAGTCAGGCCAGCGTCGACGACAAACACACACACACACTCTCTCTCTCTCTCTGCAGCTCGGCGCCAGCTTCTTCAACCCCCATCTCCACCGCGCCACTCCTGCGCTACCGAGACGCACGCACTGCCTCTTTGACCCGGTCTTTCTTTTTCCTCGACGTCGTCTCTGCTTTTGCCTCCCCGAGCAAGCCCTTCGGCCCATCTTGGCTCATCGCCCTTGCCGTGTCGTCCCAGGCGCCGCTGACCCTGACCGAGATCCTCATACACCATACACCAGACGACCCCTCTACGAGCCCCTTCTTTTCCCACCTCTCATATCCGCCAACCTGTTTCATTCACTGCTCGGAGCTGGTCCTTGAGCAATCTTGTCAGCTCCCAGCTTTCATCAACCTCCCCGGAAGCTTCGTCCCGACGCATTTACTCGATTCTGCACCTTGTGTGTCTTGTCTGTGACGACCGACCCCCTTCGATACCTGACGGGCCGGCCCAACCCCTGCGCCATTCCAGTGCCCCAAACCGCCATCCACGACCACATTGATCATTCTTCTGCTGCCTCATATAGCGCGAGGCGCCACAACGGCCTGCAATCTATACGGCCATGTCGCTCAACGGCCTTGACCACCTCAAGGTCACAGAGGCCTTCCAGGCCGCTGCCGCCGAACCTGGAGGCTGGTGCGTTTCCCAAAAATACAAGCTTCTCTCTTATGCAACCGCAACCTTCAACTGACCATGCCGATTGCTCAGGTTTCTACTCAAATACACGAGCCGCGACGAGATCGAGCTTCTCAACACTGGTGTTGGTGGCATTGCAGAGCTCCGCACCAGCATCGAAGAATACGACGAGGAAAGCCCCCTCTACGGCTACATCAAATACAGACGTCGCAATGTCGTCCTCAAATATCTCCCCGAAGACTCATCACGCTTAATACAGGGTACTTCCAACATGCCCCCGCTCGCATCTTCTGCTGTGTCGTCTATACAGCCTACTAACACCCCACCAGCCCGTGTAGCCGTGCATTTCAACTTTGTCTGTGAGAGATTCTCGCCCTACGACACCGTCTTCGAAATCGATTCCGCCAGCGCCCTTACCGATACAAAGCTCTCTGCCGCCTGCTCTCTGCATACCGCTTCAGGCTCGACTGCCTCCTCCACCAGCTCCCGTAAGAAGCGGCTAGTCGAGATTGCCGAGGAGGATGAAGACGACCAGCCGGCCTCCAAGCGCAAGTCGGTCACTGTCGATGCTGGGCCTCCCAAGACGCCTGTGGACTCGAGCTGGAGTATGAACCCCGTCACTCTCAACGCTGACCTGGCCTCTTCACCCGAGCAAAGCAAATTCTCCGCCCAGGATACCACCGACACTCCGACCTTTGTTGGCGCCGATGGGCGCCCTTCCACCTCGGACTCTTACGACCGCAGCTTGTCTAGCTCTTCATCCTACCCCCATGGCAAGCCCAAGGTCAAGCTCGGTCCGCGACCCTCTCTCGATGTCAACATCCGCCCCCAAACTGCCGGCAACTTCAGACCCGTGTCTGCTATCCCCACTGGTTACAAGCTTTTTGGCAAAGGCGGCAAGAGGAACAAGAGCCGAGAGAGCAATATTCTCATCTCTCCACAAGAAGGAATTGCCGCCATGGAATTTGATGCTGCTGCCGACATTGATGATGCATCGAAAGAAAACACCGATCCTGCGCTAACCTCACCCACCTCCGAGACAGCCGTCAAGCCTACCAAGAAGATTTCGCCCGAAAAGGCACGACTCAAAAAGGCTATGCTACTACGCGAAAAGAAGCGCCTAGCTGCTCAAAAGGCTGCCCTGGATGAAGATGACATTGCTACTGCCGTTGACACTGTTGAAGCTGGCGCTGATGCTACTGAAGATGCGCCCCTCGGGCATGGCACCCCGACTGAAGCTGTAGTTAGTGGTCCCGCCGCGGAAACACCCGCAAACGAACGGACTGATTTTTTCGTTGATACGCAATCTACAACATCCCGTGCCGATCAAGCCTCCGAGGCCACTGCCACAGACTCTCACCCAGCAAGCCCGGCATTGGGCGACTCAGAGACGGCCGACTCAACAAAAGCGTCGTCCATCTCCGAGAGTGCTGAGGAAACCGTCCACGAGAAGGAAGAAGCCGGTGAAACGACGCCGCAGCAGAGAGAGGCTTCCGCTCTCGCCGAGTTTGCTGCGTTGCCCGATACGGACGTCACGCATATGACAACACACGATCACATCAAGGCTACTGAGGCGGCCCTTTTTGGTCCTACTGAAACGGAGCCTGACGCTGACGAGGAGCCAGTTGCGATTCCAATCTCCAGGTTCTCAACCAACAACTCTGCTTCTCTGTCCATCGAAGATTCCGCTGCCGAGCCAGCGGCTGAGCAAGTCAAGGATGAAGCAAAGGAAGCAGTGCCGCCCACACCTGAGCCTATGGGCCTCAGTGTTCCTCTGCAACCCTCTGCTCAGGATCTTCTAGCTGCAACACGTGCGGCCGCGAGACCATCTGTTGAGACGCCTGCCGCGGAGCTTTCGCAGAGTCCTTTCACTGCTCCTGCTCTGGCCTCTCCCAATGAGCCCGCAGCTGTCGTCGCCACATCTGAAACCGAGAAAGCAATCGCAGATGCGATACCAGAAGAAAGCGGCACTGTCGAGCCAAAGGAGAACGTTGAGCCCAAGGAGAGTACTGAGAAAAACAGACGCAGGGGACTAGTTGACCCCATCCAGACAACTGATATCAACGTGAAATTGGAAGAGGATCAAACGACCACAGCCGCTGCTGGTATTGCAGAGGTGAATGCCCAACCATCCATTACTGAAACGCCTCTCACTCCTATTACTCCCGACGGCCTCGCAGCTCTGCCCCTCTCTAGCAACACCACCCCGCAGCCGTACGCTGCCGTCAGGACTGTTTCCAACCCTGTTCGTGGTAACCCTGTTCCGCCCCTGGATGCGAGTCAATCTTCTGCTCGCTCTATGAGTTCCGGGGCCGCATATCTGCACAGGATCTCTCAACAGCAGGCCAATGCAAACCTTTCGTCCAAGTCCAATGTTGGCTCCAGCATTTCGCAGCGTATCAAGGCTCTTGAAAAGTTATCCGCCACCAGCGCCACCGAGATCCGCTCTGTCAGTCGCGAGCGCCCTCAGTCGACATTTTTCTCCGTCAAGAAGAGCGAACCCCTCCGTGCCCCATCAGTGATTGAGCGCGCTTCCTCCCTCCGTATGACCGCCCCTCCTTCTCGCGATGGCTCAGATTCCTCGCCCGAGACGGGCCGGCCGCAGCGCGGGCGCTCGGGGTCCATTTCCAACAGACTCTCCATGTTCCAGCCTTCGCCTGACTCGTATCGCGGCGCACCAGAATCGATTTCCGTGACAGCCAAGATTGTGCGCGATCCCGAACAGCAGAAGAATGAATCTTCAAGAGACGCCTCTGGCTTCAATCCATTGGACTTGAAGCAATCACCCCTGTTTGTCAGTCACCAGAAGCCCAATCACGATGTCAGCACCACCACCATGGACTCGTCAATCGAATCCCTCAAGGATGACGGACGCCGCTCTTCCATCAGTCTCGTCCGCGGCCTAGCAAAGGACAAGCGAACCACGTCGACAGACTCTATCCCCACTGCCTCGCCGCCTCCCGCCACTGCGTCATTCTCGCCTCGCATGTCTCTGAGTAGCCGCCGATCCACCGGCAAGGAAGTCGAAGAAGTCCATTTGCCCGACTCAAACGAAGCTCACTCTGGCAGCGAGGACAAGTCGAGTGATGGCAAGCTCTCCCGTGCCACCCGCTTCATGCGCCGCCTCTCCAACCTCTCGGGCACGCGTGGCAAGACCGTCCTTCCTCCGACTGTTAAGTCGCCGCTTGCGCAGGAGGAGGATCAGCGTGTCGAGGCGTCCCGCCCTTCCACTACGGGTACCTCGCCCTGGATCGCCTCGTATCTCGGCGACGTCAATGTGCAATTCCCCGACAACCTGCTTTGGAAGCGTCGCAACATGTGCATCGACTCGCAGGGCTTCCTTGTGCTCAGCGCCCTCCCCGCGCCTAGCAGCCGCGCCGCGCAGGGCACCAAGCGCTATCACCTGAGCGAGTTTCGCCCGCCGTACTGCCCGGACGTTGAGGTCCAGGAGCTCCCTAATAGTGTTGTGCTTGACTTTGTCGAGGGTACCAGCCTGCAGCTTGCCTGTGAGGACCGGGCCGGTCAAATTAGCATCCTCAACGACTTGTCCGACGCCCATGGCAAGCACGCCACGCAGTTTGGACAATAGAAGCAAACGTCTCTGCGCAACCGCATGTTTCTATCATGCATATATACATGACATGCACTCGTACACTACACTATACGCCCTATTAGTCCTTTACTTTTCTCTTTCCCATTTGTTGATATACCCTCTTCTTCACTTTCCTCTTTTTTATTTGTTCATTTGCATCCCGACGAGATTACCGGGCTTGGCATCTTTTCTTTTTTTCTTGATCTTGGATATAATAAATACATAGTCATTTTCACGCGCCTGATATGAGAGGGATGGTCTCTTCCCCAATTTTCTTCACCGTCTCTCTGCAACTTTCCAGCGCTTTTTCCACTGCTGGGAGCGTGGCACTATTGCCTCTCTGTCTTTTTTCTTGTCGATTTTTTCGTTCCATTTCTCTGTATGGGTATTTACACATTGCCTGTTGTTTTGTCGGAACTTCACAAAAATGGTGGAGCGAAGAGAGGTGTGGGTGAATTAGGAGGAGGATGCGCAGCCCATTCAAGGCCAGAACAAGCCGACCGGCTAGCATACATACAAGATGATATAAAACTTGTTTCGCCTTGGGCTGAAAACAACAATAATTCAAGACAAGAGTTGAAACATGTGAGCCACGGAACTTTTACCACAGCGGTGAGAAGCCAGCGTTGTTGAGCATCTAGCTAATGGTAAAATGTAACCTGTTCCAGGTGTAGGTATGTAACTTTTTTTTGGTTCGCTGCTATGCCCTCCAATAGGAGGGAACAATTGTAACCGCCATCGCCACCCGTTGCAAGAAAGAAAAAAAACTCCAAATCGTTCGCTTCTTTTCTGTCATGGAAAAGGTTACTAAACACGTTGCGTGGGAAATTTCGCCAAGTCCACGAAACCATCCACTCACACATCCTTGTCACGTTGCTAGCCGTGACAAGGTGGCGAAAAGGCGAGAGGGAAAAAAGCACAGCAGCAACTTTTCAGGCATAAACATGTACGTCCGGTCTACTACAGAGGCTGGGTCCCTCCGTTTGGCCCGGAACCGCCGCCAGACTCCAAGCCGGGAAACTGGACAGGGTCCATGGCCATGTACTCGAGCAGGTCCAGGCCGCCAACATTGACGCCCTCGGCCGTCATGGAGACGCCGCCGTCGCCGCCCATGTTTTGGAAAAATGCCGGGCCCGCGGGCAGATACCACATTTCGTTGCCAGGGTTGTTCCACTCCTCAAACAGCGTCATGTCCATGCCGCCGGCGGTGCCGCCGCCATTCTCCATGGCTGCGGGCGTAGCGGGGCCGGCAGACACGGGCGGGTGGTAGTGAAAGCTGCCAGTGCCCAAGTCAAAGGGAGTTGCTGAGATGTTGCCCTCAACGGTCGGCGAGAGAGGCCGACGTTGGCCGTTGAGTCCATCGCGCAGCTTCTGGGCGTGGCCGTTCCAGCCGCCTTGGCCGGCTTGGGCACCGGCGACGTCGGACTCGGGCATCGGGCTTTGCTCTTTGCCAGACAGCGGGCCGGTGGGTGCCTGGATGAAACGCGTCCGGAGACGGCTAGTCAGGGTCTCGAGCAGATCGGCGAACCGGAGACCGAGATGGACATCGTCGACCACGCAGTTGCGGAGCGCCTCAACAGTGTGATCCATAAGATCAATGCTCTTACGCACATCAGCTCGTGGCGCACCGAGGGCAAACGTCTTGAGCAGGAACATGGCTCCACTAATAATCCGGAAATATGTCCTAACCGGCGCATGCTTGAGGTAGCCACCCGGCAGGAGCCCATCGACCACGGTATGCAGCAGCTTGCGGCAGCCGTCGACGACTTCGCGAACGTATTCTTGATCTTGCGCAGTGAAACCACCTAGTTGACCGATAGGAAGCTTTCCGTACGTCATGAGTGTTGCGGGCGAGAGAGTGGGCTGCTGCGTTTGGCCGTTGGAGTTGTTGGAGACTGTCTGCGTGGCATTGTTGGTGCAGCGTTCCACCACCGCCTGGAGAGAGAGTGAGTTGACGTAGATGCGCACGTACTCGTACTCGATGGTTAGGATGTAGCGAATATACTGCGGAAGGCGGAAAAGTTCAAATTCGCGGTACCAGTCCTTGAGCATGGGGCCGTACTCGCCGAGCAGCTCGACGTACTTGCCGCTTTGGATAATGTCGGTCGTGTGCTGGCGCGACTTGAAGAACTTTTCGTTGCCTATATACATGGCATTGCTGATGCCGGCCCAGCAGTGGATGATTTGGTCGTCGAGCTCGAGGTCGGGCACGTAGTTGAAGGTGTTGGAGAGGGAATAGCTAGTGGACGGGGTATTGCTGTCAGTCGTCATGGGGCGCTTGCGAGCAACCGCCGGGTCAGCGCGACGGAGATGTTCTGGGGCCATACTGGTCCAGCCAAGACGACCGGCCAGCTGCGAGGTGTAGATGAGGAGAAGACGCTTGATGCGATTGGCGCGCAAGCGATAGGCTTCATCACGGTATTCTGGGCGAGTAAGGTTGTCATCCTTGAGCATGGTATCAATGTCGTCAAAGACGCCCAGCTCATAGGCAAGACCCATGGCCGTGCTCAGCAGCATCCAGCACATGCGATCGCTTCGCCAGGCGGGCTCAAGCCAGCTCTCGATTCTCTTTCCACCAAAGTTGCCGCCTGCCGGTCGGGACATTTCGTCCTCTGTGGCCATGAGCGGCGAAGACTCGGCCATGGGAATGACTAGCTCATCCGTGGCCTCTTGCGGAGGAAAGTGAAGGGCGCGGGGATGCCACTCGGTGAGGATGAGCAACGACTCAATGGTTCCAAGAGTTCGCAGACTACCTTTGCGCAGGCCTCGCCAGGGCGCAGTGCTACTGGTCTCCTCACTCAGCATGGCCGTGGTGGCAGAACCACCGGAGCCGCAGAATCCGCCACCAAAGGCCTCTTGGCCCCAGAGACAACGCTCAATCATGCCGCGAAGATATGTCCAGAGCTGCTCGGGAATGGCATGGGAGCGGCACTGGCCACCGGTGCCAGGGATTTGGCGATATCTGGAAGCAATGGTGAGGAGAGTGACGGTCAGGATGGGTTCTTCCGTCAGGAGAGTGAAATGAGTGGCGGGATTGCTAAAAGTGGGTGGCGATATGGGCGTAAGAGGAGATAGATATTTGTAGTAGCTGATCATGTTAGCATGTGCTGTGCACAGTTGGGCTGGGCTGGGCTGGAGCGTACTAGTCAATGTATTCGATTGCCTCTTGGGCTGTGAACCAGCCAGCACGAACGAAGCGGAATCTGGACCATGCCTTGATAGCGTCGGCGTAGGCGGGGTGAGAGGCCAGATCGGAGGAGTGGTGCTCGACTTGGGCAGGGCGGGCTGAGGCGGTGGGCTGGCGAGGCAGTTCGCGAATAGAGGATTGGCGTCGGTTGGGAATCCCGAGAGGATTCGTGTGGGATGTAGAAGCGGCCGAGTTGGGAGCGGCAGCGCCCGCGGTAGAGACTATGCTGCTATCGCGTTGGTGATTGGAACCCGGGCTACTGGGAGGATGGGATGTTAGTGGTACTGGTGGGAGAAGCGTGAGGGCGGAGACGAGGACTGACCCGTCAGTTGCAGCCTTGTAGAGGAGGTCGAGGGCGTCGTGGGGGCCGTAGATGGTCTGACGTATAACGGACTGGGCGTCGAGATTCTCTAGAGTCTGGTTGGCCTCGTCGTCGGAGAATTCGCCGGACCTCTTGTCGCGACGGCCTCCATCGGGACGGCGCAGAGGTTGGCTTCGCCAATTGGCGCTGGCGCTGGTGCTCGGAGGAGCAGGAGACTCGGCGTAGGATCTGCGATCGTATGGTCGAGGGCTGGTGGTCTGAAGCTTGCGGCGGCCATTTCTTATGATGTATTCCTCGAGATCGCTGCCATCGTCCTCGGTCTTACGCTTGCGGCGTGTGGCGGAGAAGAAGCATTCCTTGGATTCTCGGCGACAGCGGACACAAGGAGGGTCGTGGGGATTGTCGACGCTGCCGAGATCGCACCTCACTTTGCGGCGGCGGCACGGAATACATGCCTGGTAGACGCGCTTGTGCTGGGCGTTGGGGCCACCAGCGCCAGCCAGGCTCGAGTCGCCGTCCTGAGGGGTATCGTTGGCCGTCGACGAGGTTCCCTTTTGGGAGTCCGGGCCGGACTGGTTGCCCGGGGTCGAGTTGACGGCCGGGCTGGCGGCGGCGGCACTGTTGGTGTACTGGACCATGGTGTTGTGTTGAGCCGACAGAGGGCGGGCGGCGGCGCGGAGTAAGCAGCCTGCGCGGCCAACAGCAGCGGGCGGCGGCACAGGGACGAGAAGGAAAAAAAACAGTAAGAACAGCTAGCAGCGGCGACGAATCGGCTGGGGGCGGAAGGAATAAAGTTGCAGAAGAAGCAGCGCCAGCAAGCGCGCGTATGCCGTGGTGAAGCGTTCACAGATGTTGCCTGGAGAGATGAGGAGCGGCGGGGTGTGGTGGTGCTTTTTGGTTCGCCTTGTCTCGGTATAAAAAAAAGGGGCAGGAGGACTGAAAAATAAAATTAATGGTCCCTCAATGAACCGTCAGATCGGTCAACTAGGTACCTACCTAGGTGTGCCCCCGGGAGAATTAGCAGTGGCTGCCCCGCGCGGGACGGCAACGCGACGACGAGCACAAGAGTCGAATGAGGCCAGATAATTGCCACCAAGACGGGCTGTTTACTGTTCTGAAGAATGTCGACTGGAGTTTTGAACAAGTCAAGGAGGGCAAGCAGAAACCAGAAGCCAACGGCCAATTCGATACGCGGCAGGGGTGTGCGTCTGGGCCGTTGTAGTCCCTCTTACTTTGTTACAGATGCCCAGGTGCCTTATCAGGCTGGAGACGGAGGCTTTTGCAAGCAGAGGCCTTCACGATGTTAGGTAGTCCGGCGTCCCCCAGCCTCTTTTTCCGCCAGTTCCCCGTGCTAGGGCTGCTGCGCTGTAGGCTGTCAGCTGTGTGGGCTGCCCACCAACGAACCACCACGCACCACCACTTGCCACTAATACAGGTCCGTAACACACGCTAAAAAGCCTACAGCGGGGTGCCTCTGCAGCGAACCCCAGCGCATGCATTAGTGATAATAATCGACTGGGCATTTTTGGTGTTGTGCGTTTTCGTCGCTCTTGTTCGGCAGCAAGTCCACATATCCATCTTGATGCAGCCCACCATTCGAATACAACCCTGTTTTCTTGCTGTAGGTAGCTGGCTTGACCCTGTCTGATTTCTTCTTGCTACTTTGACCCTTGCCAATAGCAGCGGCTCGCTCATCCGTATGGTAGCGCTGTGGTTCGCGTCTGTGCTTGTACATGTATGGCAGGTGGCACCGCGCATCATCTCGGCAGCTGGCAGAGGTTCACAGCTGGCAGACCTCGCAGCTGGCAACACCCAAGCCAGAGCACTTTTGCTTGACGGTCCTCCGTTTGTACTACCAGTACGGACTACTTGCTGCGTAGGTATCGAGGCACTCCGCATTACTACTCCGGTCTACCGCAGTGATTACTCCGGACAAACAGTCGACTGTACCAGCAAGACAGGCACCACGCGCTGCACGTCATAGAGGTCGTGTACAATAGCAAAGGCAGCACACATTACACGGATGAGCATTGAAAAGCATGCAATTGATACGGAGAATTAACCAATCTATGCTTTTTTATCCTCTTCATCCCACTGACCCCCGCTGCCCAGCTATCCCTGCCCGCCCACTGGCCTCCAAACCCAGATCCATATCATCCGCTAGAAAGTCCCCCAATCCACAGCCTCTCCACCTGCAAAGTCCCTGTAAAAAAAAATGGCTGCAGCACTGGCTTTCCCATTACCCAACCGACTCCCCCTCTCAGCCAATCACCGTCCGCACCGCCCCGTGCCAGCTATCCCCAGACCTTGACGGTCACGTTGACTCTAGAATTTTTTTATACCAGTCCACAAACGCAGCCATTACTCAAATCGTAGACTTTGTCCATGGTTAGTTGTTGAAATGTCACAATATTTGGCCCATTTTCCTGTCGCCACAGCCAGTCACAACACAACTTTCTCATCTGCAAAGTGGCACCCTATCCCGTGCTCAACCCACAGCGACATCCTCCACCTCAATGGTCTAATCGCACCCTGTGGACTGTACCAGAGTGGGCTCCAGAAACGAGGCTACAGCTGCCGTCTACGCCCAGGATCCTCCATTGTACAAGTTGAGGCTTCCGAATGGATCCGGGTTTCATTTCTTACGGCTGTCAAAGTTGTATCATCAGCTCGTAATAGACCAAGCATGACGTCTGGCTCGCCTGCCACGCACCACACACCTCGCAGCTATGTATCTGCTATTAGCCCCCTTGCTTGCCAGCCTATATGCAGGGAACTCCTCTTCTTTCCCGGGACACTGCACCTCCTCCCTAGTGAATTGTTCAATTGCTGTCTTTACACGTTATGCGGCATGCCCTCTTCGTGGCGGCCCGGCCTGCAGGTGCGTCCTTGACAGGCGGCGACGGGACTTCAAGCAGGAAACCGGCCAAACGTCTCGGTCCATGGTAAACTACTCACTGCATTGCTACACAAGGTGGACATTACATCTCCACCCCGTGCTGGCAATACTAACGTGACAACAGTCTGTTGTGCGAGTATACATGCTGGTCGGTGGCGACGATGACATGCACGCACCAGGTCTTATGAGTCCAGCACGTATACTATCGGTTTATGCGCGCATTCATGCAGCCCGTAGCCATTGTCTACGTGCCCAGCCGCCCTAACGGCTTGTCATTAACCGTAGCTGCACGGCCACAAGGGTGGTATACTTTGTGTGTCCATTTAAGGGTGCCTGCTGTAAACACTACTATCGGGTATACTACCCACGTTGAAGCCATCCTCACTGTAAAACTGTGCACAAGTCAATTGCACAATCTTTCGTAGAACTATAACACACGGACACGTACATTGCGGCATATTTCTAACCCAGTCACGACCCGAAAGGAAGAATTCATCCATCGCCTCTTCACTCTATATAGATAGATGTAAACATGTAGATGGAGCAAGACAAGCAACCGTCTCGACCAACACAAACAGCAGCCAAACAGGCAGAGCGCTCGGAACTCATCAACCTGTTCTTTGCTGTTTGTTTCTCCTAGCACTGTTGCGCCCCCTCGACCGTTTCATCTGCAGTTCTGTGCGCAAAATGTAGTTTAGTTCCTTCTAGACGACCCGCTTGATAGGTGCTGTGAGGCAGTAGCGGAAGCACCCTTGCCAGCAGGCAATGAAGCACATGATCGCCACTGGTTACGATTCGGCTTGGATACCATGTTACATAGAGAGGGGTTTTCTCCAGATCCAACCTATCATCACTGTTACATACGTCGCGAAAAAACAGGATCATAAATATACCGGTGTGGACGAGTTGTGGTGAGCCAAGCATGGCCGCCGAGTATAGGGTAGCCTGTCCAGCCAGAGACAATAGCAACTCATCTCGTCGCATAATTAGCACAACTTACATGAAGGCCTTGCTTATAAATTTAGCCAAAGACTATCCACTCTTTGCTATCCAAATTGGGTACTTCTCTGTATTCATCTTGACCCTGTGCAGCGTATACGTTGCCAAACGCCTGCAGGCGGATTACGATTGTTTAGCACTTGAGCGTTCAAGTGATGCAATTTCGACTTTTACTCTGCACGTCTGTTCATGCCAATAATGACTGTCAAACACTTGATTCTGTACATCTTATGCTCAGAAATGGTCCCCGCGTACAATGCAGCGTTCCGATACACCATCCCCATGCCGTATTGAGGAAGTGCGATCTGCAGATTAATACCATGTGCATATGCACGCCACACCAGGGATCTCCAACGTCACTGCACAGCGCAAAGTAGACCATCAATTTCATTATTGTACTCCTGCCCGGACAAAACGAAGGAAAATAGTACCAAAAGTCCAAGGCAATACTGTTAAAAACACTCTTCCCACAAAGGTCCATTCAGATAGGCCTTCAATGCTCAGCATGCGTCACATGTCCCCTCAAATTACCAGGTACAGAGCCATTGTAGAATATAGACAGACCCAGAGCCCGTGCCAACGTGTCAATGCCACAGCATCCCCTCTCTCGTTCATTCCTCAATAACCCAAGTCTGTGAATAGTGGCAAAAACTGGCAGGTTATTATAAGTTGCCGCCCTTCCTCCATCCGCACTCTTCGGTTTGCATTTGACGAGGATCTGCGCCGTGGCCGGTTTTGTGAGTTGCCTATAACTTCTAGGGCTGGTGGCTTGTTTTCCGCCATTATCGGTCTGGCACTCGCCTGTGCGCTGGATGCGCTTGGATTGGCCCAAGCAGCTTAAACGACCATACCCTTCTTAGACTATAAAAAGATTAGTACCCAGACGACAAGAAAAAAAACTTGAAACACATACGAGATGATCCCAAAGCTTGGAGGTCAAACCATCGGGCATGGTATACAGGTCTATCGAAAACTCGCCGGCTTCATCCAGATTGTCCACTATTAGCACCACACAGGTATCAACCAAAGGCCAGCAAAGTGACGCAAAGGAGCAGGGTAGTGTAGACTCACCATCGACATCACTTCTAATATAAGTCTCAGGCCCCTTGTTCTCGTTGATGAGCTGAATGACACGTAGCAGGTCCTCTTCCTCGAGCTTCTCGAGGGCCTCGGCAATCTTTTCGTAGTCGTATTTTTGACCACTTTTCTTGCCGCCAGCGAGACCGCTCTTCTTCTTGGGCCGGTCCTCGTCTGTGGGTAGGGGGCCCGTCTCGCGCAGGCGCTCCTGCAGGGCTTGGCTGGGATTCTTGAAGACGACGTTGTGGACGGACTCGTACTTGAGCTCGAGGAAGTTCAGGTCGTGGATGATGGGAGCAAGTTTGGTCTTTTCGGTAGTGTAGCAGTCGATGGAAATCTCAAACTCACCCCAGCCTTCATTGATGCAAGCGAAAGGAGGCTTGGTAAAAGCTGCACTGGTCAGCAGCTTCGGAGCGGGCGGTGGGACCATTGCCAGCGCGTCGCGCATGGGTACGTACATTGGACTGGGTTCTCAAAGGTAGGATGCAGGTTGTAGACGACCTTGGTGAAGACGTCGCCGGGGTGCTCGTTGCCATCCTCATCGAGAAGGTACAGACGGATGCCCCATTCTCTCATGGGAAACTCGGCGACAGGGGAGGGCTTATCACTACGCACAAGGTGCCCGGTTAGCAGCATTCCCAGACAGTCGAGGCTGTCACGGTCTCAATGGAGCGCCCAAGTCCGACAGGTCCGATCCTGGCTAGGAGAAGTCTGGTGCCCGAGAAATCGGACAGGCAATGGAGACTTACATGGGATGTTGGTCGGTAACGACCTTGACTTTTCTCTGTTGATCGTTAGAACCGGGTTGCTCAGGAGCTTGGCTGTTCTTCTTGGCGCGAGAATTGGCAGCTGTACTCTTCTTGCGTGGTGCCATGATGGCGCAACTTTGCCATGCACTAGCAGAGAGAGAAACGAGGCAGGAGATGCAACTAATTGAATAATGTTTGGTAGAGGATGATGATCTTTGAAGGAAATGAGAGACTTTTGGGAAGCAAACAGAGAGCAAACGGCGATGCGTGATGCGTGGCAAAGCGTAGGGGAAGGGAGACGATCGCCGTGCAGACGACAGCAACAGCGACAGGATGGGGGAGCAGGGAAAGGAGCATTGATAGAGCTCACGAGAGGTGATGGTTCGGTGCTTGGGCGTGCGAGATGAGAAGCATTTCATGCCAGGGAAGAGAGAGGCTGTACAGCTCGGCGGGTGATGGCATTCACTCACACAAACATTGTACAGCATTGGTGAGGCGCGGCGGCGGCAACCACCCCTGGCAGCTGGCAGGCTCGCCAGCTGGCGACGAGTGCCAGCCGCCAAGCCAATCAAGGCGCATGAGGCGGGTATGGATGATTGGGAGTGTATATATGGAGATGGAGATGAACTCATATATGCCGAGGCATGTTTGATTAGAGAAAGCGAGGCCGGCGCTGCAAAGAAAAAACAACAACAGTAAGGGCAGCGATGAATGATGCGTGGTGCGACGAGGCAACGGGGTGTGTAATGAAAGGGGCATGAGGGAATGCAAAAAGAGCAGAGGCAAGGGAACTAATATGAATCAAGAGACGAGTAACGAGATGGATGCGCGATGCAAGAAAAGAAGTAGACGGCATGAAAAAAAAGATCAACACTCACTTCCACCAACATTGTGTCGCGAGAGATGAATAAATATCACAGAATTCAAATAGCCCGAAGATAAGGATGGGAAGACAAGAACAGCGACGGAAGCAAATGAAACAAAATTAAAGACCAAAGAAAAGGCGGCCGATATCGTATCCAAGAAGGGAAGAATCAGGATCAAATGGGAAAGAGATGCAGAGGGTTTCCGTTTCTTCGGCAAAAGGAAAGCAAGATTTCGAAAAGGCCGTGGGCAGAGACGGCCAGAGAGCAAAAAGCGGGCGAGGGAAAAAAAAGTGGCAGCAGCAGCAGCAGCAACAGCGAGTCGAGTCGAGTGCGAGGGCGGCGACTTGGACTGGCTGGGCTGGGGCTGCTGGGCTGGCCGACCCTGCCACGCCTACCAGGCTGCCAGCGTCGCCGGACGCGCCGCTTCAGAGGCCTACCCGCCTAGGCAACTACCTAGGTAGGTACTAAGGTACGCACCTAGATACTCAGGCAATAAATTATCCAATGCCACATCAGCTACATCTCCTCTTCTCATGCTAATGCCAATGACAACCTCTCTTTCCACTGTAACGTCTATAGAAGAGAAGAATGAATAATGCTCTGTTTATTACTAAACATTCAGATGCCTGCTCTCTCTCGATTACCCGCTTGACAACTGAAGACTGGTAGCGACCAAGCCTCGGCGCCCCATCCAAACACAGCATCTTGGGCGGAACACGGGGCAACCCCCAATGAGTGTCACCAGAAACACGACAACTACTAATGTACCAGTACAGCTCATCGTGGTCTTGTCATTTCCGTCTTGCCACGCATTATCAATCAAAACATGCATCAAAATAGTCCAATGATTTTTTTTCCATTTTCCGTTATATTTTTTGCATCATCCACAGTCTCTTTGTCCTTGTTTGCCTCGACTCGAGTTTCGGTACCATCAATCCCCCCCCCCCCAGCCAAGGTATGCAGCACCCACTTCCGGCCACTTTGAATTTTTGCTTTTCTGCCCACACACTCACGCCTCCTTTCTGTCTTCGCTTCGTCCGCCTCGGAGCGCGTTCCTTCGCTTGGACATGGATTCTTCTTCATACCGAATCAACTCTGTGCATCGCCCCCAACATCATTCTCGCGATACATGTCCAAACCTGGTGGCTTCGCACCAGTTTGAAGAAGAATGGCTGCAAAAATAATACAGGTATGGCAATCCAAGCTGCCTCCGACCCATCACCGTCACCTAGGCCCTACAGGCTACATACAACCTGCCGTGGCCTCTCCCGCCCTTGACCTATCCCTTGCCAGCCAACCAAGTCAATGACAATCCCCCGCATTTCTCTTCTACAGACCAGACTCGAGGGATATCTGATAAGCCTAGTCCAATACGACCAAGCAAAACAGACGAAACACTGCATCATGCCCGCTTACCGTCATCAGCCCACCTCACGTAATTCTCCCTCTATGCCCCTTGTCAACTTCATCACCACATGCGCGTCACCGACATCTCAAGTCTAAAGTTTTATTTATTTGAATGGTGCTGTGACGTATGCGCTCAATGCTACATGCCCCTTTATCTCCCTCCATTCATAAACTCCCGCGACACTAATAGCTACCTCGTCAAGCGTATTTCTCACGCCGCGTTTTCCTCCAGGCGCAGTCATTGTTGGGTATTTCCACCACCGCCAACCCGGCGGCAGGACGCTTGATGATGTGACGTGATGCTTTCTAGGGGTACGTGATGCCGGGACGCCACCCCAGAGCTTGGACATGGTCCCTCTCCAAGCTTGTTGCAATCTTGTGTTATTTTAATCGCCTTTAAGCCTGCGCCTCGGCCTCAGCCTCGGCCTTCTTGAACAACTCCTCGTTCTCCTTCTGGGCCTTGAGGAACGAGTCCTTGAACTCGTTGGCGTTGTCCGAGTTGGCGAAGCGAATGGCCAGAGTTACGGCCTCGGGCTCACCCTCGCTGACGTCGGCGGCTGCGTTCCAGACCCAAGAGCGGTCAGAGCCAACGTTGGGAGCAAGCTTCATGTCAGGCACAACTGCGCTTGTCAGATCCACCGTTTCCCAGCAAAACAATTCCTCGAAACTCACTGTAGTGGTTGGCGCAGACCTTGAGGGTCTTGTCGCGTCGCATGACCAGGCGCGTGCGGCCGTTCTCCTTGTGCTTGAGCAGACGAACATCACCAGTTCCACGCTCCTTCCACTCGTTAGACTCCTTGATGAAGCGGAAGAGCTTGGCGCGCATCTTGAAGAGCTGCTCCTCAGACTCCTCGTTGGTCTTGGTCTCGACCTTCTCCGTCAGCTTGATGACGGGCTCAAAGTGCACGTCCTCGCTCTCGGGAGCGTCCTCCTCGCCCTCAACCTTGGCGGCATCGCGCTGAGCCTTTGCGCTGCCAGAGTTATCGCCCCGGTCCTCATCATCCTTCTTCTCCTTCTTCGCACCACCGCCAAACATGGAGAAGACTGCAGAGGAAGTGACAGGCTTGTCATCCTTGGTCTCGGTCTCGGTGGCGGGGGCCTCGGCGACGGGAGTCTCAGTAGTGGTAGGCTCGGCCGCGGTAGTCTCAGTGGTGGCCTGGTGAGAATCGGTCCGTCAGCAAAACTGCACTCTACCAAGTTTAAAGCACACAAGAATCCATAGCTACACAACGGCTTGCTTTCTTCCTCTGCCACCGCAGTTCAACAGCCAGCCCATTGCCCCACCACTTTAAAAAATTGCACTGTTCACGCTCGTACCTGAGGGGCCTCGACAGGCTTGGTCTCCTCGACCTTGGGTTCAGTAGCTTCAACAGACGACATTTTGTTCGGTGTGTGCGGTTGCTCGATAAAAGGAACGGTAAAAGTTCTGTTGTAGAGGAGAAAGGAGACCGAAATCGTTAGCCTATCACTGCCATCACTGCTCACTGCCCACCGCAACTTCTAGGCAGCCCCTCTCTTCGTGCCTGGCCTCTAGCGCCGGGCAGAGAGGGGTGGTGGAAGCTTGTCGATGGAGGAGAGGCCGCAGCACAAGCCGTGGCAGGTTGGCGCTGCAAGACATACCTATAAAGATGAAGAAGAATCAGAATCGGCCCGTGATATGTGATAATGTTTCTTCTTGTTTGCGTCAAGAGAGAAACACTTGGGCAGGGTCCGAGTGGCAGATGTAGAACTGGTCCTCTTGTTGTTGTAAATTACAAGTGCGGGCTAACGAAAAAAGAGCGAAACTTTGCCCCTCCTTTTCGCCCCTTCCCTGCGGCGGCGCAGGGTGACGGCGGGGAGCACAAGCCCAAGCCCTCTCTGATTGGGGCATGCCGCCTCGCCGCGAGCACTTGTACCTTGACACCCCAATTGCACGCAGAGGTACCTGCTGAGGCGCCCAGTGCCTCTTGTGGCACGGCATTCAAAGCCCGCGCTCTCAATGCCCAAGGTGCCACTGGGCAACAACAGTACAACACACAGCTTGCAACATCACCAAATCTCGCAACAGACAGTCGTACTTGCCAATAGAAAGACGAGTGGTATTGTTCTTGAAATCAAATCTCTAAACCTCTGCCATTCCTCCGCCGCCGCAACCAAATTCATAAAGCTACATACGCCATCCCAGCGCGGCTCACTAATAAGAAATGAAAAACACAATACTCTGAAAATACGCAGCCAACTAGTAAAGAGACCTGAAACTCCTGTATTCCGTGCGTGGTAGCTCTCTGGTCGTTTTTGGGCTGCAGGCAGAATATAAATCCAAAGCGGTTGCGGCCTATGGCCTGCCAAATCTCCACAAAGCTCGGTATCGCGAGCGGCCAACTTGGGCTTCCTACGCCCTTGCCTTGGACCCCGACTGCAGCTTTTGCAAAAACTTCTTGGCTGCCATCTTTTTCTGCTGCAGATAAACTTGCGCACTGGTGGAATATGCTTGATATTCTTCGTTCTTGCCTTGGATTTTGAGCCACCACATGCGGGACGACACTTGGGCATTCAATAGTCCAAGTTGAAGCTGCGTCTGGACCCTGCGCACTGCGTCAGTGGACTTGGAACAATAGGTTGCATGTTGCCAGAGCTGTGAAACCGTATTGGTGAGAGAACCAGTGGCCCCGATATTTCCATTGATGAGTAGGTCCTGTGCTTTTTCGGTCCCGACTAGCCAGGCATAAGCGAATGAGTCTGAGGCGGATCCGAGAACGCGCCTAGCTCCAGCAAGGCATCGTTCCGCCTCGTGTGCAGCGACGGGCACCAGCTCCGACAGGTCCTGGGCAAGGCTCTTTGTTCTTTCAAAGGCGTCTACTATGATGCCCTTGCCGAAGTGTACCTTGATGGCCTTTTCCGTCTTGGGGCGACAGCTACTCTTGATGGAGAGATTCACGACGCCGTACGCCTCTCGGCGAGGAAACTTGACAAGGATACCATCGTTGATGGAAGAGACGGAAAATTTGAGTTCCTGCGTGCTTCTCAATACAGTGACGTTGAGGCAGTTGTTTGACATCCAAGTGTCTCTGACGTCTGGTGCAACGTGGATCAAAACGTCATTCTTGCCATGGGGTGTAAACGATACAGTTGGCTTCCGTGAACGAAAGAGGCTTTCATCGGGTGAGCCTTGTAATGGAATCAGTGCCACTCCAGAAGTTGGAGAGGAAAGGGCCATGGGGTCTTCAGGCTGATTCTGGGAGGGTTCAAAAAGTTGAGTCTGCGAGATAGTTGTGGCAACGCTGGATACAACAGGCTGCGAGGCATTGCCAACCCATGGGATAAATGTTTGCATGACCAGTGTGATCAGGGAGACAGTGATCATCAGAAAAAGAGGCCAGGTAACGAGGACCAACCGTGTGCCAGCGCCAGGTCGACTATAGGTCCATGGCAGGTACCTGGTGAGGAGGTTGCGCTTCGAGGGCTTGTCCGCAGGGCCAAAGTATCGACTAGCCTCGGGTGTAAGGATCGAAGGCGTACGCAAGCTATTGTCTGCATACTCTAGAGACGCTTTGGAGGAGTTGTCGTCGTCGTCGTCAGTATCGTCTGGGGCGACGGAGTGCTGCATCTGGAAATGGGTAAGCTCTGGGCTGCGGGAGAGATGATGCTCCTCGGTTGCATCAACGGTGGACTCTTCATCGCAGGTGTGCTCTGTGCCAGCAAGGCTGACGACATCATCCGGACGATGAAAGTCGAGCGAGCCGACCGACTCGCTGATGTTGTCCGTATAATTGTCGTCCTGAGACTCGGAATCGGTGCCTCCTATCAACTCATACGTAGACTCGGACAAGCCGGAATCTTCGATCGGGGTACTCGTCAGATGCATAATGTCTGGATCACTGCTAGAAACCCAGTGGGCAAGGCTTTGGTTGCCCTGCGGCCGGGGAAATCGGAGGGTGGGTTCGGAAAAGGATAGCTTGGGCTCTTGGCAATCTTGCTGCAGCAGAGGTCTCTGCAGCGGAGAAAATATCTGTGTATCGCGGCGAGCTTTGGGAGACGGTGAGGTCGACGGGATCTCAGTGCCCTGCTGCCGCATAACGAAGCACAGAGGTCAGCAAGATCAAGTCAGCAGACGGCGGCCATGAAAAGGTACATGGGCTTATACTATCGCAGCAGCTGAGAAGGAGGGATTCAAGTGCGGGCAACACTGACCACCATGTAGAAAGTGCGATGAGATTTGAGAAGAAGAGAAGAGATACAAAGGCTTCAAATGTAGTGGCGACGGACGGAGTTCATTTATCAAAAGCTTAAGTGGCAGAGTTTTGGCGGGCGTTGACTGTGCGGCTGTTTGTAACCTGATGCTGCCTGATGGCGATGAGGTGGGGTTGACGCCCGGTGCCTGTACAGCGAAGGCGCGCGAGGACCGGTTGCTCGGCGGGTTGGCTTTATTTTTTTTTCTCCCGTTAAGATGAGGAGTCAAGATAGAGCAAAAGTGTGTCGGCGTCTATATTTCTTGGTCCCTGGTCATCTGCTGAGGAATGTGCAACGTCGGCTGGTTGGTGGCGATGCCAGTGCTGCTGTGAATGACTTGAGGCGGGAAAGGCGTGCTCGTAAAGCCCGAGCTTGCTGTTAAGCGGCGGCGTAGAGTGAGGCGAGAAGCGGATGATGGAACCGAATATAAAGTCAGTCTTCCTTCGTCAAGGCAAAGTACGAAAGCGAGAGGAAAGAAGGCAAAATGGGAGAAGCGTTTCAGGGTGCATGTATTCATTCACCTTGGAAGGTAGGATGGGATGCACGGAGCGAGACTACACTACCTACGTAGAGGGCCGGGCAGGACGCCATGGAGGGCGGCGCAATGCGATTTCGCACTGTAAGTACAGTGGCTGAGTGTGGCAAGCGTCGCGCACCTTGCCGTGCAAACATGTCTACGTACTGTATGAACAACACTGTACGGCACGTACACGCTGGCCCCCGCCGAGGCATGGCACTGCCATTCGCTGATGGCGCAGATAGTTCGGAATACCCCTCGCCAAACATGGACCACATGACGGGATACATGGATAAGACTCGACAGACTTCGCCGCAAGGCGAGAGCTAGTAGAACCGCGAATTTGTGGCATTTGGAATATGTCCCTTGCTGCATGGCTAAACAGCCAGGAGCCCTATAGATACACTACGGGAACACGCGTAGAAACCTTGAGGGTTAGAAGACACGACATGCCATCTGCACACGGCAAACTTCTTCCCAAATTGAGAACACATGATAAAACTTTTCATGTTGTATCTATAACATGGATTTCTGCATCTAGACCGTCGTGACCATCTGAAGCGATGACGTTCCACTGATCCCCTGCCTAGAAGCTGGCCTACTAAGGTACCTACGCGCGAGGGGGGGATTTTTGGAGATGGCTAAATTACACTGTAGGCATCAATATGTATTCCTCCCGTCTAGCCAGTCTGTCAGGGTACCTAGCCGTCTCAGGAAACATCTATATTTTTTTTAACAACGTGTCAGGTGCCTTGACAGGCTGGCTAGACGGGAGGAATACATGTTGAAGCCTACACTGTAATCTAGCCCTGTCCAAAAACAGGCCCCTCCGCCTAGGTAGGCAGTAAGTACATGACAGAGCGCCATGCCACTTATCACGGCTGCCCTGCAGTGGACCCAGGAGCGCTGCGGGGTTGGCGCTGAGCTGTCACTGCCCCTCCTTCTATTCCTGTTTCACAGCCAGACCCTTGCACGCGGGTGGCAGAAAAACCCGGCGGTCGCCCACCAACACCAGTAGGTTAGCATACTAGATGATTCTTACGTTAGTTCTTCGAGGAAAAAAGTCGAGAGAGAACATAAGAATAATATTTAGCTGCTAGGCTATCTATCCTTAAAATCATGCATTTAAAGATATATTATAATGGCTGTGACTATCTCTGAGGATGCGTAGGTACGGATACTGATGTGGGTGACGTTCAACCGCCGGCTTTTTCTGGCACCCTGTAGCTTTGCTAGGTGCGTAGTACCTAGGTACCTAGGTAGGGCCAACAAGGAATTACTCCGTCAAGACGCGGCGCATATTGGATTAGAGTAATACTGGCGCATCACGAGCCGTCACGCGGCATGCCCGACCAGACTACTCCGGACCGTGCTGGACCCAAGCCAATGCTTTGACCCACCATTTGAGAAAGATGCTTTTTCAGTCTGTATTTGAGCTTTGAAATTTGTTGGGTTAACTCTGTCTATCTCTCTGGTTGACATCTGTTCCAGCCGCATCAACAAAGCTCGGAAGCAGGCCAGCACCACTGTCGTGGATGAGCAAAAGAAACAACAAGGGGAAAAGAAAACAGCATCCGGGAAGCACAGAAAAAAACTCCATGTGCGATATATAATCCATCTGCACAACATAGAAATCCCAAACTGCCCATATTATGCGGGAATACAAGTCTCTACAACTGGTAGAGCAAAAAGTGTTTCAGTAACAACAAAGAAGAAGAAGAGTTGAAGCAGTGTAGACAGCGTCAACGCCGCTGGTGATCCCCAGGGATGCGCACGATGCATCTTTGAAGAATTAAGATGACGAGGATATCATAGAAAGTGCCGCCGAGCAGCATGTCAAAGGACATGCCTCATCACGCGCTGATGAGGCGCGGCAGTGGCGTTGGGGTATCGTTGCATGGAGCGTCATGACGAGCAGTAGACCGATCTGCTCAGTTGCTGCGTCGATCGACGACGCAGAAGCGAGTCTGGTTTCTGAAACAAGAGAGAAATTCAAGGCAATGAGTCGCTCACAGCACCCGGTGCTGCTGAAGGATTCTCTTAAGAGATGTCGAATCGAAGCTGTCGTCGTCGGGCATCATCTCAATGATACCCGTCAGGTTGGCTACCAAATCGCCTTGATTGCGGTACGCCAGCAGCGCTGGTACGGCTGCCGGGTCAAACTCAATGTCGTCGTAGTGCACCTTGACAAAGTGCGTGGTTGGGTTGACGCGTACGAGCGGCACGAGGGCGTCTTCAATCGTCGCCGATACTTCGCACTGCGTGTGGATGGCATGTTAGTGACTTTACAATACACACTTGTAGCATTGGGTGCTGTGTGGCTGCTTACCTCATTGTCATACACAAAGACAACCACCGTCGTGTCACGGCTGACCTTTTCAATGGCGTCGAGGTAGCCCATAGCATCCACCTCGTCCATGCGGCCATAGATACGCACGCTGGGACTCGTCTTTCTCGTGCGCACGGCGCGGTTGGCGGCGCTCTCCAGCTCCCGCCGGCGACTCTCACGCCACTCGCTCAGGAAGTTGTCCTCGTCGTTGCTCTTGGCGTCATCGTCCGTCTCGCTATCGGATCGAGCACCGCCAGTGATGGTGACGCTGTTGCCGGTAGCCGGGGTCACGCCGGCGAAGCCGAGAATGCTCCGGCGAGCGTTGCGGGCACGGTCAATCCACTTCGTCTTGCGCGCTGTCTCGAAGCTGCGAGCATCGGCAATGACACCCTTGACGCCAGTGAAGCGGCCACTGTCAAAGGACGCGGGCGGGAGCTTGAGCTCCGAAGCAGCGGTAGGCGTGCGCATGGCGGCGTCAATTTGGGCGTTGCGATATGTTTCCTCTTCGTTGAGCTCCTGATCAGGTTGGTCGTTCTCGTGCTTGTCTTCAGGATGCGTGTCGGCTCGGGTCGTATTGTTGGACACCAGCTGGTTGAATTCGTCTTGGGCGGCGGTAGTCGAAGCCATATGGGAAAGGTAGAACTGTAGACTCCCCACGAAGAGAGCCTGCGAAAGCCGGGAAGGGCAGGTATATCAAGTATTTGAGCAGCAACTGGGGGAGGGGGAAGGGGGGGGGTGGCGGCTGGACCGAGGCGACCAAAGTAGATCCTGTGGGAGTATTTACTGGTACAGCGGGACGTGGGAAGAGCTGGCGGTGGGCTGATCCTATTTGGGCGTCTGCGGTGCGGCAGGTGTCATATGTCGAATGCAGCTAAGAAGGCCCAGGAGATAACCAATGAAGAGGTGAGCAATGGACGACGTGAGTGGACGTTGACAGGAAAAAGCCTGCGAGTTGACGCGCCAGCGCAGAATGAAGCTGAGGAAGCAGGGCACGGAACTGCGTTGAGGACGGAGGCGTGTGGTGGAGCACCCGGCAGGGCAAGGCAGAGGGGGAGGGGTGTGGCTTGGGGGTGTCGGCGTCTTACTGTGCTGAAAGCGCACAAGAGAGGGGCGCAGAGAGAGGATGAAGAAGAGAAAAGAACTGAAGCTGGGCGCAGGAGAGCTTTACTCGAGGAAAGGAGGCATGGCGAGGACTATTTATCGTGCGGGTGTTGGCTTTGTTTGCAGCCGTTTGTCATTTTACTTGTGCTTGTGGTCGTCGAAGCCGCAGACGCACAAAGGCCGCCGTGGCAGCTACAACGGTTTGCACGACACAACGCCTCCTGTGGCGGAAGAATGGCTAATTTTGGCGAGTGACTCGCTGAAAGAATCGTCCATTCTTACAGTGGACTGGCCCGCGTCGCGGTGGGCTCGGCGTCTGGGAAGGGTGCTGGAAGAAGCATGGGTTCGTGAATATCAGCGCCACATCCCCGCTCATGCACCCGCCACGCTGCTGCCATGTACACTTGCCTTGCACCTCCCTCTCCATGTTTCAACCTGCGGCTCCCGAGATGCAAACGGCACTTAACAACAGCATCAGCAGTGCGGCCCAATCACTGCCGACAGTACAAGCCAAGTGGCCAAGCCATCACGAATCATCCGGTCTTGGCTCAATCAATACCAAGCCCTCCACCCTCGACACAGGCCATCGTCCACATGCTTCCACCCAGCTACACGTTGTGGCGTCGTGGCCCGAGTGCGCTTCTAGAAGTAGATCGGCGGTCGGCAGCCCGTATTTATTTGCTGAACCAGATTTGTACTTCTTGGATGCTGCTCGGCGACCAGTGTCGTCGCTTCTTCGAATAGTCCAAAATATATGGCGAATCCGTTCCTGTCATGGAGCCGCAGGGAATTTCCTTGCCTAGCAAGGCTTACCGCGGAAACACTCTTCGCGTCATGGGCCATGACCGTCGCTCCAAGGACTCGACAATGCATACATCTCGTCCCTTTTGGCATTACTTCTAGAATGCAGACGCCGCAACATGCCCAATGCTGTCCGGCCTCGCCTTTGCCGATGGCCGGGGTCTCTGACAGACGCACGCGCCAGTTTCATGCATCAACAAGACATATCGACACGACAATAGACTCCATTGTTCATTATTCGATACTCTGACTCTAATAAGCACCATTGTTCCGTAATTATCGGCCCGCAGCAGGTGCGACGTCGACACGGCGAAGCAGAATGAAGAAAAAAAACCGACTCGTATTTGGGCTAGCCTTTGCCTGCGGAGCACCATAAGCATCAAGCGCTGCACGACGGTCCAAATAACGTGGCCTCTAAATTATGATCGTCCCTCCAACGCACTTTGCGGATGCAGCCGGCTGCTCTGAGGTCTGGCAAGTAAGCAGCTTCTTTTGGCTACGATCCAGGCGCCAAGCATCTGGCTACACTCACCGCTGCTGCCCTGTAACAATCTGCCCATCGACCGCAAAGCTCGTGATGCCATGTGCGCAAAGTCAAAATGCCACGTCAAAACTCGTCAACGCTCGTGACGGCTGGAAGGTGAGGGTGCAGGATTGTGGTTTCTTGCATTGATCATGGTGCTTCCAAAATACAGCTACTCACTTGATTCGGCGCGACATCTTGGTCTGCCTTTGACCATGCTAATACAGTCACATTACTAGATGGCGACCCAATCATGACCCCTTTGTGAGGTGCCGCCTACACACGCGACGAGGATCTACACGTAATTTGAGAAGCAAGAGGCTATCAGAAATAAAGCCCCTGCCTCGCCACTTGTCCGTGGCGCGGGTGTTTCAAGTCCCTGCTTTGGTGCGTTTCAGCGTAACATCCCACCCCATGGGGTGTCTGCTTTTTGAGCCAAGCTTCATCGGCACATGGCACCAAGATTTTTATCGGTGAAGGGAATACACTAATGACAATAGCCGTGTCGCGGTCACGAGTTGTAATTTCACGCGACCAATACACCTATTTGCGGGGGCGTCAAGCATTCTTCCATGGGTACTGTGAAAAGTGCCCGTAGCGTCTACAGTCATTACTTGTGCCTCATGATCGCGTCATTTCAGATGCGCCTCAATCATCGTCCTCTTCAGTACAATGTCCTTTTCTTAGCGCAGCGACACATGCGTGCCTCTCTTCCAGCTTCTTGTCAATCAGGCTAGACACTTGCACACATTGGAGAACCAGTAGCTGCCGCTGCGCAATCTTCTCTGCTGCAGGTCTGCCTGCTGCCCCGTTCCCTCCTCAAGCCATGGCGCTTGAGCATTCCTCCGCGTCAGTACACAACGAAATACCTTCCAGTGACCTCCTCGTACTGCTGACGGCGTTGAAGGTCCTGGAGCCCGCCGACAGCCCGAGACCTGAGCCATACAGAGGGATTTGTATCTGTGTAGTCAGTGCATGTGTCCACTCGAGGTCGACGATGGCTTGCCGACCAAGATATCACTGTTGTGCAACTCAGTCAGGCACAAGTGTGCCTGCATAGATGAAATCGCGCATGATGTCTCGCAGCGCCGTAAGAGCAGCCATTCGGCGTTGGCCGTCCTCGATGTCCAGCATTACATCTGGCTTTCCCTGAATCTTGACATCTTGAAACGAGAATAGAGCCGCTACGTATGATTCAACCCCGAAGCAGGTCCGCCGGGCGGGGAATCTGCACAGACATGCCGTCATTCTCCATCATGGTCGTGTATAAAATCAATCATCTGTAGCGGAGAGAAATGGCGCCTCGCCCGAGGAACAGCGCGCCGATGTTTGGCTGCTGGATGGCATTGGTCGGTGATGCAATACACACCAGGCCACGAAAGAAATCCTCCTTGTACCTCTTCTTCTCGGTCATGCTTCTGTCAAGATGGTACTGGGCATTCGCCTCGGGCCTCGCCGCTGCCTCGGCTTTGCTTTGCGTTGCGGGGCTGGCACGATGCGTCTTTCTCAAGCATTGTAGTACAAAAAGTGCAGAGACACAAAACGGCCGGCTCTGGATGAGGGTCGTCACTGAGACTGGGATCCGCTCGCATGGGGGTCTGACTGCTGCGCATGGCTGCAGTCGTCGGCAAGGGCGGGGGGGTTGCAGGTTCGACGTCGCGACGGCCGGTGGTGGCACTGCCTGAGCGCAGTTCCCCAGTGCCAAGGCTGCCTCCGATGAACAGGAAACGAAAATAGAAGGACAATTCAAGTTGTGAGAGGTAGCAAGATGCTTGTAAAGAATATGTTGGGGTTTCAATACCGTTGCGTGGACAAAGCCAGGTCGAGTGCGAGGAACAAAGAGAATGTGTACACAGATTATCTGCTGCGGCCTGCAAACTGTGTAGGCACATGAGACTTGGACCAGTCGAGCTGTTGTACAAAGACGCCCGAGAACAAGAGTCCATCACCTGTTTGGTAATCTCAGTGTATTATCTCCATAACTGGCTTTGATTCTTGGTATAGCTACCATCTCCTCCTTCCTCCTCAAAATCAAAGAAATAATTTAAGATGAACCCAACGAGAACAGAGAGATGACCGGGATGCTCGCCCGTCTTTGGCTTCAAAAAGAGAATGGCCCCTCCGGAGCACGCATGCACCTACTGCAGCTTTACTTTTCTCCCCCCATCTCCTCCCTCTCCTTCCCCTTTCCGAGTCGGTCTGGTTGGTTGCCGGTTTCACCAGCATCGACAGCACTGGTCTTTATGAAGCCATACTGTTTGGGCACAGCTGCCAAGAGGCATTGGACAACAAAGAAAAGGTGGAGATTTACTGACAAAGAAAAAGAGAAATCGCCCAAGTAATACAGATCGCTCAAACGGCCCCGCCTAGCAGCAGACAAAAAGTCTTTAGGTGCAGAAACGAGTGCAAAGAAGGGGACTCGCGATAAAAGTCCGCCGCGGCGTGGGAGAATATGGGACGACCGAATGCAAAAGCGGCAAATACAAGTGCAGAAGATAATTTTTGAACAGGGCAGAGCTCAACCACACGAAGTAAAGAAAGAAGTAAACCAGCAAAGGAAGCATAAAGGGGGTAGGAACGATAAAAAGGAACCAAACAAGATAAACAGAAAACGAAAAAGAAGGCCAAGAAAATCCATGGTAAATGAGGTATCGATCGCATCCATCCGCCTCCGCAACTCGGTACTAAATGTGCGCAGCATCCAGCTGTTCTGTGCGCTGAACAGTTGAGGTACCCTGATCTGCCTCATCATTCGGTCCAAGTAGATATAAAATGTACGTGTCGTCACATCGTGGAGTGTACGCCAGCAAGCTCCGTCTTGATTCTCTCGCTTCCGTATACCATCAATACGTATCGTGTCGTTGGCAGTCCGACGAGTCGGTGTTGTCGTCGCGCGGCTCGCCCATGACCAGTGCGCCGCTGCGCACGCCGGATTGTCATGGTATCGGAACGGAGCGTCTCCGCTGCAATTAGTAGGCCCAAATCTTGAGCTTCGAGGAGTCAGTATTGCGTTACAAACAAGTCTGCGGCAAGTTACGTACCAGAGAATCCCATGAACCTGTGCACAGACTGATGCCGTCGTTGCTGACGCCGAGACAGCTGACGCGGTTCTCGTGGCCAACCAAAGAGCCGACCTTTTCGCCTCGCGTCACATCCCATACCTGCCACTGTTAGCATGCTAGTTTAGCCCAGTGGGCGAATAGAAACAATTACATACCTTGCATTCATAGTCGTCATAGCCTGCAAACAGTAAACGGCCAGAGACAGAGGTGGCAACCGAAGTAATACCGCAGAGAATGGATTCCGACTATAATGAGAGTTAGCGGCTGGAGGAGCAGTAGGGCGGCATGAAACACATACGCCATATACGTTGAGCTCGCGGTCGGCACGGATGTCAAAGAGTCGGCAGGTGGCGTCGTCGGAGCCTGTGACAAAGGAGTGGCCATCGGGGAAGAACTGGATAGCGTTGATGTCGGACTCGTGGCCGGCAAAGGTTTGGACGGCCTTGCCAGCGCGAATGTCCCAGAGCTTGGCAAATGCGTCGCAAGCACCGGAGATGAAGGTGTTTTGGTTGGTAGGATTGAGGCTGATGCTCATGACGTCGCCGAGGTGGTCGGCAAACTCTGTGATGCGCTGGCCAGTCTCAATGTCCCACTTGATACATGTCATGTCGCCAGACGATGTGAGAATGCTGCGATCATTGATGAAACGGCAGCAGGAGAGGTATCCGGCGTGTCCAGACAGCTCGCGGGCGACACGCGTGGGCCCGTCGCGCTGCTGGTTGAGGTTGTATATGGAGCAAATGTTGTCGAGACCACCACAGGCAACAAAGTTACCGGAAGGGGCGTACGCGCAGGTCATTACCCAGGAGGAGCGGAGCGGAATGGCGTGGACCTTGTTGGTGGTGTAGGCGTCCCAAATAATGAGCTTGCCGTCTTGTGAAGCGGAGACGAGGTGTCGACGGTCGGTCGACCAGTGCATGGCGTAAATCTTGGCGAGATGGCCCTTGAGGGTGCGCTTGGCCTTCATGAGCTGGTTCTTGGGAATGGGCTCGTGTGCCTGCTGGGCGACGGCTCGGACTGTGCATGGCAAGCAGCGGTCAGCATTGACAAGGGGATAAACACAGCAAATGAGCGATACGAGATGATGAATTGACGAGGCGGTGATGGGAGAGGGGGTCCGTGTCGCCATTGGCGACGGAACAAACAGCAACCAGCACGACAGGATAGGAGCAACGACACCAGCAACGATAAACCATAGGGGTGATTGGGTGACAGGAAAACCTACGAGTAGTGTCGGCCAATTCATCCTTCTTTCTCTTGATGCGATCTTTGAGGTTCTCCGCCTCGCGGCGCGCCTGTTGGATGCGCGCCTGCATAGCCTCTGGCGAGACATCGTTTTGGCCCTGCGAATTCATGGCGACGGGCGTGGGAGAGAAGTTTGTCGGCTAGGGTTTTGAACAGAGGTCGTCGGCGGCGGGAAGGAAGAAGAAGAGGGTGGAAGGAGGTTGGACCAACGACTCGGGTCGCAAAATCGTCGTCTTCTTCTACTTTTCCAGTCGTCGGGGTCGGGGGTTGACGGGGAGGAGAGGGGCGTTGGTCGTCGTCAATGGGAGTCGAGATGGGTTTGGTTGAAGTGGAGAGCAAGCAAGCAGGAGGCGAGCGACCGAGAGCAGACTGAGCGGCGGCGGCGGCAACAGCAGAGGTACAAGTGGCAGCAAGCGGCAGCCAAGGAGAAGAAGATGGATGGACGGATGAGAGAGGCTGGGCTGGGCGAGGCTAGGCGGCTTCTGCTGGCTGGCCGGCGTTGGAATGGCAGAGAGAAAATGGGGGGGGGGTTAGAGGGAGAGCGAGCGAGAGAGAGAGGGGGGCCGCCTGGCTGGTGCGTGCTGGAAAGCTGGGGGCCTGGTGGACAGTTTGCAGGCGATTTTGGTGCTGGGCCAGGCGCTAGCCCAGGCCCGCCCGCGCAAATTATCAGCGTAAGGTGGTAAGGCACTTAAGAGCTCTGGGGCTAGATTTTGGTGCAGATGGAGTGGGAGCCACTGTGACCCGGGATGGGAAGGTGGATGGGGGCGCGCTAACAAAGCTTCGGTGACCAGGGGGGCTGAAAGCAAGCAAGATGAGCTGGCTGTTGATTGCAGCAAATACTGTCATACCGATTGGGAAAAAACAGATGCCAAAAAAATACAGCAGCCTCATTGCAAAAGACCGCACAGCTTTCTGTTTTTCTTTACACTTGCACCGCATCGCATCGCAATGCACAATTGCTCAGCTCAGAGCTTCTCCCATGCCAAATCAGTGGACACTGCTGTGGATGCTCCTGCGGCCCCTTTAAGATTTCCAACTGAATGGCGCCTGCGAGCAGGTACCGTGTGCCCCCAATTGGCTGTCTTGGTGGTTGGGTGGTTCCTTGAGCCGTCCAACATCTCCTGTTTGCGCCAGCCAAGCTCCGTTTGCTTGCTGCCGCCGTGTGCTTGATGCGTCCAGAAGCACTGCGCACTTTTTCTCTAGCTGATCTGATGATCTTTTGCGCTTATATGACTCCATGGGCTTTTGCAGAATAGCGTGTCTGCTGGACGTGTCCAGTCTGACGCCGCTGGTCCCCTGGGTCTGCCTTGCACCTCCCTCTCTTCAGGTAGGTACATAGGTAGGTACTTGCTACCTCAGTACCTACCTTATGTATCACGGTTTAGTGTCAGGGGAGCAAGATCCACCAGGTGAGAGACAGTCTTTCCGGAATCCCGACACCTGGCACTCGTGTACACGACTTTCTTGCGTCACAAACTAGTTAGCCTCGAGTAGTTAGCGTGACAAGACACGATACCGTTACTTGATGTTCTTAACCCTCGGCTGATGACATGGCTCGCAACGGTGCGGTCGAGGTATGGTTGGTTTGCAGCGCAGCCCGCTGAGCATATTGTACCTCGTCTTGCCAGCGCCTAATACCTAGGTACGCAATAGGTAAATTATAACTGGTAAGTCCTGGCAGTGATTCAAGCTGGCCGTGGACGATGAGCCAGCCAGCTGTGTGGCCTCTGCTTTATTTAAATACACGTCACTGCGTCGATTCCTCCAATACCTGGGCTGCTCACAAAGACCCGGGCAAATTAGCATAAGTGCTGCGGGAGTTGTGCAGCTGTCCTCGGAGCTCTGGCATCGCGAATGGGCTAGCGCTCACAGATGGTCAATAGCGTCTTTTTTAGTGCTCTTCCCAGCGCTACAGGGCGCCGTCTGCGCAAGCCGTCGCGGAGCGCCTAGTATCTCGTCACGGGTAGGTAGGCGTACAATAATTTGGAAGATCCGAGGTGAAATACAAAAGCAGGTGTGGGCAGCCACTGATCGGCGCGAGGAGATGGTTTGCGGGCGGAACAGGACATGCACGGTCAGTGACAAAGACCGTCCTCTGTTGAGCGCGAATATGACGGTGATTGACAGCAAGGTGCGCTGAAGACAGAGGTACTTGAGACCACATGCGAGTTTGGCAGACAAGACAGGTACCATTCGCAAGAATTCTCGCAGTGGGGCGCCGGCAAAGGCTGGTGAGGGTCCCACCTGTTCTTACCTACCTCAGCCTACTGGTACTTGGTCCTCCGCCGTGGTGGCTCATTGTGGCTCGCTTGACTTTTCACGCGAGGCCGCTGGTAACTTTACAGTTATTTACCTGGTGGTCGTCACCGTATCACATCCCTCTCATCATCGCCCACAAGACAAGCCTCTTCCGCAAACGACGGGGGCTCTTTGCCACCATTGTTCACACGCCTGACGCCATGCTGATGCCCAATTGCCAGAGATCCCCTGCGAGCAAACCGTCTTTGTCGTCGTCCCAGCTTTCTCGGCACCCCGCATGAAATCACGGCCGCAGTGGCCATTCAAACATGCCAAACGCCCAGGGCAGAGCGTACGCGAGCTCCTCTCCTGCGATCTCACCTGGTGCCTACTCCAATTATTGTTCGGTACCCTCTTCAGCCGCCGACGACGAATGGCTGGCCAAGCTGAGCATATCCTAGTCGCCCTCCGGCAGCCGCCTGTCAGATGGGATGGTACGGTCCAGAGGGTCCCAAGCTCCCAGCGGGCCAGAGCCAGCAGACAGAAGCCTCCCAGAGACGCACACGACCAATCCTAGAGCACAATTTCGGCCGACCCCGTGTTTCCCAAAACTCCAGCCTCCCGCCTGTCATCGTCGGTGCAGCCCTCCATCGCTGGATGCGCCCAGCTGCAGCTGCATTGCAGGCTTGCAGCACACTAATAATGCCTCGCAGCTGCTCGGCGCCGTGATCTCCTGCGCTCAGCACGCCCGACTAATAGCCACTACTACTCGGGCTTTATTCTGCTACAAAGCGCGGAGCGCAACTGATAAATGGTAGCAAATGGCCAACACACAACGAATAGCCTGGTAAAAAGGCGTCTCAAGTCGGTACTACGGCCGTTCCGCGCGGAGCACACCACAATTCATTCGCGAGCCCTGTCTGGCCCCCGGTCGAGATTAAGATTCGCCCAAAGGAGAGCAATCTCTCGATATGCAACTAGACCCGCTCACCAAGCCCACCTCAGGTCTACCGGTTCTTGTGGCTTGCCATCCACCATCCATCCAATGAGCCCCATGCCAGACATTTTGGCAAGCAACCTGCTTCCGCCTGTTCTGCTGCGGACGCGTCGAATTAACATTGCATTGATATTTATAAGGAGCACTTTGTATGCAAAGATGCATCTATGATACTCTGGACGGCTCACTGGGATTACAAAACACCACGCCCAGCCTTGAACAACTACCCGTTCTCCCAATAAACCCTACAGGCCCATTCACCCAAGATCTCTGAGCAAAGGCGGCAAAACGAAACTTGTTGTTTCTTCCACCGTATTCAGACTAGTGAATGCAGGAGATCCCGTTCGCACTGTCGTCTCGACTGGCCAAACAGCTGGTGCCCGCCTCCTTTTCCCGAGGTGGCATTCTCCGTGGAGAAGGGGTTCACTGCACTTCTTCGAGAAGCTCAAGAAGCCTGCTCGCCGCTCTACCCGCCACTAACAGCCTCTTGGCTCCTGTCCACTTTTGCCTGCTAAACAGGGCTACATCTCCGAGTCGTGGAGACGATTTCACCCTTGGAATCCCATTTGCACCCACAGCAACCGCGGTGCATGTCTTGCCTTGCTGTGACGTGCCAAAGAAGCACAGAGTACGGATATAGCACGCGCCTGCTTCACAGAGTTAATTGAAATCAGCACCCGGCCTCGTAGACAGCAAGTCTCGCTCGGGAAGCGAGGCTTTTGCACCTGGAGTCCTGGAGACCTGCCGAGATGGATACATGTCTCAGTTTGACGACTACCCCTTTATGCAATGGCGCGTTGCTCTCACTGTGTAGCCTTGCCCGGGAAGCAAAGCGCTTCGAAGAGCGCTGGTGATTCTCCCCATCCGACTAAATACACTGACTCTGTCGTTTCCATTTTTGGAGCCCGTCCATGTCTCACAGCATCAAGTCCCGATATCCACCCACCCATATCTCCTTTCCCCCGGTGCCCCGGAACAAGCCTGCAGCCGCGTGGTCTATTTTTGTACACTTTGCTATCAGTAATGACGCGATCCAACACATTTGAACGTTTTTCTTTTCCTTCTTGGCAGTCTGTACTCTGTACCTGTGCGAGGGTCATGTCTGATCAACAGTGGCTTGCGATGTTGGCTTGCAGGCGAGAACCGAAAAATAGAAGCCAGAGGCGGAGGGAGGGCAGCTATTTTTGGGTGACTTTGCGTCCCAGTCGAGCTGTCTCTGCAAATAAAAATTGCTTTCCTCGAGTCTTGGGTAATGGTGTTTGTGTTTTATTTCTTTTACTTCTTCTCCCGGTGAAATTGGGTAATGGATGGGAATGACAAGATGCATGTGCCGCACACTTGTATTACCCAGCCACCAAGAAAGAAGAAACGGTTCTGCCCGATGGACGTTGCACAGGGCGGCGATGTGGCGTCAAGACGGGGATACCGAGTGACGCAACTCTTTGTGGTTTGACACTCACAATCGATCGAATGTCTGTACATGATCTGAGATATATGGTGTGATGTGTAAATTGTGTCAATTATACTCTGCCTTCTAAATTCGTACTCGCTCTATGATGGACTTCCTCGCCGTGTGTCATTATCATGATTTTGTTCCTCTTCATCCTATTACCCACCCCATCTATATTGTAGTTCCCTCTTTTGTGCGTTGGAAAACTGTTTTTATATCTCTTCGTGACTATGTTGCCATGTATATGTCTTAGTTCGTCTTGGCCCATTCGCGGAACCACTCCAGCGATTCTGGGTTGGCAACGGAGGCGTTGGTCTTAACACTCATGCCCGACAAGATTTGCTTGACAGCAACCTCAATCCTGTAGCACAGCAATTAGGGACCGCGGTATTTTCTTCATGCAAAATTAATCACTTACTTCTTTCCGTTGCCCGTCTTGGGAATGCCGCCGCCGGCCGCAGCAATCACGCCCGGAACGTGGCGTGGGCTGAGCTCCGACCGAATCTTGGTCTTGATCTGGCCCTGCAGCTCTTCCGTAAACGACTTGCCTTCAGTCAGAACGACAAAGAGGCACACCGTTTCGTCCGTGTCGGTTTCGCGGCGACGGCCGACGCACACAGCGTCCTCGACGTCGGCCGCAAAGAATCGCGTGAGGATGTTGTAGATCTCCGCCGAGCCGAAGCGCACACCCGCAGGCTTGAGCACACCGTCGGAGCGGCCCAGCATCAGCAGCGCGCCAGTGGACGCATCTGGGATCTTGACAAAGTCGCCGTGGTGCCAGACGGCACCCTTGACACCGCACACGTCTGCGAAGCGCTCAAAGTAGGCGGCCTGGTACTTGACCTCACCGCTGGCGCCGAAAAATGTGAGGGGCTGGCACGGGAAAGGCTTCACGCAGACGAGGTCGCCGGGTTCCCCGGCGGGCATGTCCTCGCCAGTGGCCGAGTCGACAACTTTGATGGCCATGCCGAGTCCGGCGCACTGGATTTCGCCGACGCGGACAGGGAGAAGCGGGCAGGGCGCACCAAAGAGGGAGATGATGTCGGTGCCTCCGGTAATGGAGGCCAGGTTGACCGTCTTGGGGAAAGCCTCGTAGACGAACTTGAACGTGGACGGCGGCAGAGGCGATGCGGTCGAATAGATGGCCTCGAGACGGGAGAGGTCAATGGACGTGTCCTCGATAGGGCGGACATTGTTAGCCTCGAGTGCGGTGAGGTAGGCGGCGGAAGTGCCAAAATGCGTGACCTGGAGATTAGAGAGGACCCGAGGGATGGACAGGTATGAGTTGGGGCGAAAAGGCGAGCCCGAGTAGAGGACGAGAGTGGCACCGGCGGCGAGAGCGCCGACACTCCAGTGCCACATCATCCACGACGCCGTGGTGTAGTAGAGCATGCGGGAGGCGGGTGTGAGCGAGCAATGCAGCACGTGCTCCTTCTTGTGCTGCAGCAGCGTGCCGAGCGCCGTGTGGACAATGGCCTTGGGCAGACCGGTGGTGCCGCTGGAATAGAGGATGTAGAGGGGGTGAGATGAGGGCAGCTGCTCAAACTTGAGAGCGTCGGTTGAGGCAGCTTCGAGAAACGAACTGTAGTCGACGGCCTCGACACCGTACGCCGCAAGCTCGGTGAGGCCCAGCTCGCCCTTGATGTTGTTGATGACAATGACGGTCTCCAGGCCCACGCCCTTGAGCGCAGCGACGATTTCGTCCGTCTTGGACGTGCTCGACCATTCTTTGCCGTTGTACACGGTGCCGTTGTCGGCAAACAGCACCTTGGGGCCAATCTGGCTTAGGCGGTCCAGCACGGCCGAGACGCCATTGTCCGGGCTGATTCCAGTCCAAACGGCGCCGAGAGAGGCGGCGGCAAGCATAGCGACGAGCGCCTCGACGTGGTTGGAAACATAGCCGGCGACGACGTCGTGGGGTCGCAGGCCCGCGGCGCGGAGCGAGTTGGCACAGCGCCGGACTGCCTCGCGCAGTTCAGCCCAGCTGGTGCTGCGCTGATCTCCGGGGAGCTCGGTGGTTGTGATGACGGCGGTTGCAGTGGCGTCGATCGGTGTGGAAGTCGGTGGGAAGAGCAGGTTCTCGGCAAAGTTGAGGCGCGCGGGACCAAAGAAGTCGGGGCGTGGATACATGGGAGCATCCTTGGGCAGTACCTAGGACGTTTGTCAGTCTGCAGCAATGTGAGACTGGCCAGATAACTGGAAGAAGCATACCTGGTCAGCTTCTTTCGAGGCGACGATGCCGACAAAGTGCCAAGCCTCGCTCCAGAACTCGGCGATATTGTCAATGGACCACTGGTAGAGCTCGGGATAGCCCGCGATGGCGAGGTTGTATTTCTTGTTGATGCGCTGGATAAACTTCCACATGGGCGTGGAGGATGGGTCGGGATGAGTCCATAGTTTCTCTGCAAGCGCAGGGGAGTCCTGCGGAACGGATTGGCCCATGGTTGCGAGATGATGGGAGGTGTCGCGTGCTGTGTGTCGTGATGTCGGACGGAAATGCCAACGGCCGAGGGGTTGCGGCGACGAATCTGGCGGGGTGACGCGGGGCAGTGACAGACAGAGGACAGACGGCACAGTCTTTCTCTCCCAGAAGATGTGCTAAGAGGGGAAGAAGGTGGGGACGAAAATAGAGAGACAGAATGAGGACGGGATTGAGACGCGCGGGGCGAGGAATAACTATTATCTACGAGAAATCAAGGGGAACCTATGGCCGATCTGTTGGGAAAGCCAGGGCGGCGCTGTGCCGTTCGCGGACCGTCTTCAGGGCGTAGCGAGAGAAAAACTTGGGGTCCAGCTCCGCCGTGTCCCGCTGCAACCCGAAGACCGGCTGTTGGCGTTTCGGCTTTGCAGTGCTGTGGTGGATTACCCGCGATACTCGATTACTGCGGTGAAGTGGCCATTATGCATACATGTTGTTTACAATGGTTTCTATTCTTATGTTGAATCTTGCGCCTTGTCGGTACTGTAGCCGTGCTGCTCCGTTTTCTCCATGGACCAGAGCGCACGCAGCGAGACAACGGTGATGAGCCCGTCCCAGTCTGGCGCATGAGCCGCCTGCTAGGAGCACGGTAGACGATACTTAAAGTCAGGCCGACGCGCAACAAAAATAACAGCAGTATGGTAATTGTGCTGGATGATGATGAGGGGGGCGGCGGATGGTATAAATAGATCAACCGGCTCATGGGCGTGGCTGGTGGCATGTTGCAATGCCCTGCAGGACTGGCGGAGCTGGGCGGTTGTATGAAGATGATGGCACCAACGTACCAGTCAATATCCAAACCCCAAAAAATTGGTAGTAATTGCCAAGTACTTCAACTCTGCCCCATACTGGCATATCATCAGTCGTTATATGCCCACGTCCGCAGCAGTTGACACAATAGAGGGGCCAAGCTGCCATAGCAAGCTCGACATGAGACTCAGTCGGCAACCGGGCATCCGCTGTCAAGGGGCGGGAATAGACCAATCGCCATGTTGTAAAGCACCTAAGTCGGTTTCGTCACGGGCATGCGTCAAGTGCGCAACCTCCGGCAGGTCCGACAAGGCGACGGAACAGGCCGTGTTTGCTCTGAGCGATGAGCAGCGGACAGTGGGCTGCCGGTTGACGAGGCGGGGGGGGGGGGCCCCCCCAACGAGCGTCATTACCATGCATTTGCCATCCGTACGCCTCTCTTGAGGGATCTACCTATGAGCTTCCATCGGCCATCTCTGCCTTTATCTTGTAGGCACCATTCTTTCAATTTTAGTTTAGCTCATCCCTCCCGCTTTCGTCACCATGCATCGGCCGCTGGACCCGATTTCCAACGACTGGCGCTAGACCGCTTTGGGCCCTGTCACCCCCTAATTTAGGTGCACAATGGCGAGTAGGAGCCGCATCTCCCCACCGCATCGCTGAAATTGCTTCCAAAACTTTTTTTCTCTTTTTTTTCTAGCGCTTGTTAGTGGCTCGCAGTACATGGCAGACCCGCTGTATGCTTCCGTCCCCCCCAGCATCCTGCTGCTGGGCGTCATGGATTGCCTGACTGACGGCCTTTTTGTTTGCCGCTTGCTTTTCTCCGGCCACGGACATGTACAGGTCTTCATCTGCATCTTCTTTTCTGCCAGATACCTTGAATATCCCGGTTCTTTTTTCCTTCTTCTTCTTCTTTAATAATTAGTCATTCCTCTCGTCCAGTATTTCCTACAACTACCGTTGCTGACGCTTACGCCGCGTTGTGCAAACGCGAGCCGCATATCCACGCGGCACTCGTCGCGTTCAACCCCAGCACCTACCTACGAGACTTCTTCACTGGTAAGCATCGAGAAAAACGAGAAAAATCGCACGATACCGAATCCCCGTCACAACCGTCCATCACATCGATTCCATGTGTCCGAGATCATCGCCAGGTTCCTCCTTTCCCAGCCTAGTCTTCTCCTCGTTGCCCTGCACTGCCAACCCCCAGCTCTTCCGCCCAGAATTTGCCCATCACGACAGGGGGGCTGCTCAGGGGACAGCGCCACCAGCCAGGTCAGGACCAGGACCGGCCCTCTCCCTGCGCCCAAGACACCAAGCTCCTATCCATCCACTGTCCCGCACTCTCCTCCATCAGCAGACGTGCTTGCTGGCGTGCCTCGTCTTCTTCAATCTTTGCACCCAATTCCGTCAATTGATGCATATGCAGTCTGCTGACTTTTCTTCTTGCCGCCTACAGCCCAAATTCGATTCCTATCCGTCGACCCACGCCCTACAGTTCGCTACAGTCGCCCCCTGTGCACGAGGAACTCACCGTTTTCGCGCAATTCGCACCTGCTCCTGCCTGACCTTGTCTCGCCGGCTGCTTCCTTCTCTCGGCCCCATCCTCGATTGTAGCCAGAAGCATGCCGCGCCGACTTCAGAATCCCTTTTCTTCGTCTCCCGCCATGTCGCCGTCTGAAAAGAGCCAGAGACGTCTCTCCACTTCAAAGTCCAACCGTCTGTCTCAGCTCTTTTCGTCCAGCCAAAAGTCCAAGGAGAGCACTTCTGCCGCTCAAATGTCTCTGCTTGCCATGCAACAGCAGCAGGCCGAAGGCGGTCTCCAACCTGGTCAAGAGAAACCTCAATCAGCCCAGTCCGGCTCCCGCGATGCCCAGCCGCAGCCCTTGAATGCTTCACCTGCTGCCATATCGCCAGCTACCGTTCCGCTGCCCACAATCTCTCTCTCCAGTGCCATGGCGAGCGACCAGGCCATCGAGACTTCCACCACAACACTCTTCAAGCCTGAGACGGCCGAGGAGATGGAACGTCAGCGCATTGCCGACTCCCAGTTTGGTCCTTTGAGCAATCCATCCCACCTATACACCTCCAAGTCACACGGCGAACCTCTCGAGGCTCCCATCGAGGACGAGCCTCCCTACTACTACCTGCTCACTACCTACATCAGCTACCTGATTCTCATTCTTCTTGGCCATATTCGCGACTTCTTTGGCAAGCGCTTCGGAGACAAGAAGCTGTACCAGGCTCTTAAGGTGCAAAACGGTTACGCTCCGCTCAACGATGACTTTGACAACTTCTACACACGCCGCCTGAAGCGCCGTCTCGATGACTGCTTTGCCCGTACCACTATTGGCGTCCCTGGTCGCTACATTACCCTCATGGACCGCATCTCCCACGACTTCAACCTGTCCTACCAGTACACCGGCACCTGCACCGAGACCCTCAACATGAGCTCCTACAATTACCTTGGTTTCGCCCAGTCCAGCGGCCCCTGCGCCGATGCCGTCGAAGAATGCGTCAAGCGCTACGGCATAAGTTTCTGCAGCCCCAGAGCCGATGCTGGCACCACGGAGCTTGCCCTCGAGGTTGAGCGCGAGATTGCTTCCTTTGTCGGCAAGCCTTCTGCCATGGTCTTTTCCATGGGCTACGTTACCAATGCCAGCTCCTTCCCTGCCTTGGTTAGCAGGGGCTGCCTCATCATCTCCGATGAATTGAACCACGCATCGATTCGTATCGGAGCTCGTCTCTCGGGTGCTGTCATCCAGTCTTTCCGCCACAACGATAGTCACGATCTGGAGCGTGTCCTTAGGGAGGCCATTTCTCAAGGACAGCCCCGCACCCACCGACCGTGGAAGAAGATTCTGGTTGTTGTCGAAGGTCTCTACTCGATGGAGGGCACCATGTGTGATCTGCCTGGCATTCTCGCTCTCAAGCGCAAGTACAAATTCTATCTTTTTGTCGACGAGGCTCACTCGATTGGTGCCCTCGGACCCAACGGACGCGGTGTTTGCGACTACTTTGGTATCGACCCTGCCGAGGTGGACATTCTCATGGGAACTTTGACCAAGTCTTTTGGCGCCAACGGTGGCTACATTGCCGCCGACAAGGCCATCATTGAAAAGCTTCGGGCCACCAATGCCTCTACGCAGCTGGGCGAGTCCCCGGCTCCTTGTGTCCTCCAACAGATTCTAGTGTCTCTCAAGCTCATCACTGGCGAGGTCTGCCCCGGCCAGGGCGAAGAGCGTCTCCGCCGCATTGCTTTTAACTCTCGATATCTTCGCCTCGGACTCAAGCGCCTAGGCTTTATTGTGTATGGCCATGACGATTCGCCCATCATTCCTGTTTTGTTGTACCACCCCGGAAAGATGCCTGCTTTTAGCCACGAAATGCTCAAGCGCAAGGTTTCGGTTGTCGTTGTTGGATACCCTGCTACTCCCTTGATCAGCTCGCGCGCTCGTTTCTGTGTTTCTTCGGCGCACAACAAGGAGGACATGGACCGTCTTTTGATTGCCTGCGAAGAGGTTGGCGAACTGCTACAGCTGAAGATATCGACTGGTGTAGCAGGTGGTCTTCCTCACCTACCCAAGAACTTGCCCGCCATGACACACAAGCAAGAGAGTGAATGGCGTGCGGCCAATGGCATCCCTGTGCACCCGCCCCGATGGCAGGCCGAGGATGTCATCCGCCATGGTGTCGAGGACACTAAGCTGCCGCTTCGATAAACATACAGCATTACGCAGGCGTTGGATCATTTTTTTATCAACCCCCTTTTACCAATCTCTTGCAAGATGACAACAATCACTTGGGGCACGAAGTCGTCGAGTGATTGATTGATTGGTTTTGAATAGAACCGCATTGTATAATTGACATTGTCGTGCGGCATATTTCACCTTTCTTTGCTCCCACGCCGCACGACCGCAAGGGAAATTGCAGTCCATGTGGGCAGCATTTAATCATATTTAATCATTTCGAAGCTGGTGTGTCTATGGCGTTTGGTCATGATTTGTACACTCACAAGAGGGGACGAGACGACGGCACGTGGCATGCCTGTAGACGCCTTGACAGGATGGTAATGAGGTTTGGGAGGTGTACATAACAGATGTATATTTATAATACAAAGATATTATGCCGAATCTTGTGCTAGATCTTGGTGGTTCTAACAGCTGTCGAACGTGCACGAGTAAGCATAGGCAATGTGATTTGCGCTGGGTGAAGATGAAACACGACGTGGAGTCAATAGGTGGGTTTTCAAAGGGCAGCACCTTCTAGCACATCGGTAAAGATTGGCAAGCGGGAAGAGAAGTGCGACGGAAGACGGAATATTCTTGGCAGCTAACTTGATAGAGACAGGACTGTACCACTCTTTGTGACTTGACCCGGTGTTGTGGTGGTCTCGCGTATGCTTTCGTCATGGATGTTGACATCTAGGGTAGTCGTGCAGGTGTTGTGTTGGTCAAGGTCCACGTCAGGCTGGGTACGGGCTGCTTGCGTTTTCGTGAGCTATTTTCGGGCTATGACCTTTGCAGTTGAACCAACTAATGGAGTGAAAGGTCTGAATTTGTGCATAGATAGAAGCTGCAGTCTAATATCTACATGCAAGGTTCAAAGGTGAGAAGGTACGGCAATGATGAGGAGGCATTGGGGTGTGGTGTGCCTGGCCACACGGCGCGCATTATTATGCAGCGTGGGGTTCTTGTTTCCAGGCACCAGGGTACCTGCAGGTGTCGATAGTTTCCCGTCTCTACTTCGGGACTGGCTTTTCAAAGATGGGGAAAAAGATACAAGACTGCGGTTTTTTTTTTTCAATTTATTTTCTTTTTAAAAAAAATTCTCGTCAAGTCCTTTGAAGGGGGAGGGGGGTTCCGAGGTCTCTGGTTTATGCAGCTGTTAATGCGAGAATGGCATGAATTACTTTATGCCGACTTGGCAACTTTGGAGGCACAGTGACGGAGATGTCGACAAGAACAAAGGGTCACTAAACCGCGGCGAGGCTACGGTCGGTGATGCCCGAAATTTGTGATGCATCTCATTTGCCCCGTATATCAATCAAAGGAGAGGACTCTCTGGCGCTGGTGATGGCGTGGCAGTATCCGTACAGAGAAAGACAAAGGGGGGTTCAAAAGGACCAAACGAGCCAGAAATTGCGCGGAAATTTGAAATAACAAAGGACAGACTTGTGCATGCCTGACTTGTGGGCAAAGGAGAACAAAAGGGTCCGTCGTTGTGAAGAGGTCGACGCAACGGCGCGCGTAGCGGAGGAGGAACCAAGCTTCAGTTCCAGGTTGGGCGACTCCTGAATGGAAGTGGTGCTGCGAGGCGCAGCCTTGGTGGGGGGCCAGGCTCTGGCATTTCCTGGGGTTGATATGTGTGTGTGTGTGTGTTCAAGTATGGAAGACGGCTTGGGGGGCACGGATCAAGTTGACAAAGGATGGAAATGGGACGTGCACTGATGTGGGCTATTTTTACACATGCGCATGCTGCAAGGTGATGGCGCAGACGGGAGGGCGGGAGCTGTGATGGATCATTGATGTACATGATGTCTGTACGGAGATGTCTGAGTACTAAGGAGGTTTGTATGTACGGTGCTGGCGCGCAACAGCTGGGGCGATGCGCCGTCGACTGCTGCAGGCCCGCTGTAAAGCCGCTGGACGTGGGCGCATCAAGGACATTGCACCAATTCACAACGGCCCTGCACCTTGAGCCTCTGTCCATATGTGCCCGGCATCTATGTACTTGCCTTTACCAGACATGTAGCCCCGATTGGAACTCATTTTGCTTTTCAGCACCTGCATTAGCCTCGTGTAGTTGACAACTTTGCCTGCGATTGCGCGTACGAGGCCCGAGCCCGGCCGCGAGCGAGAGAGCCTGTTTGGCGCCTCGCTTTACGGACCTAGGTAGGGATCTAGGTAGGTACTAAGGGATTGTTGCCTTTTTCAAATTCACAAGATACCCGGTAGGGGTGGTAGGTGCCTCGCCCGCTGTAACAGAGCCGTGGGTGGTACCTCCTGCAGACGCCTCTTTCCGTGGTGCTGCATGTACCCCTGCCAAACAGCCCACTGTACCTAACTCTGTACCGCTGGCCCGCGCAGAGACCTGACACCACTGAGGTGGGCGGGCCTGTGCCTGGCTGGGTTTGGTTGGGTGTGTTCTCTCCCGCCGCCCTCCTCTCGTCTGTCTGTCTGTCTGCCTGCCATTTGGCTGCATCCAAACTCTCCCTCCCCTCGCGCCCTCGTCGACCCGCGGCCATTTTAACCATCCTGTCCCCCCTCCTCCTCTACAACAACGGCCTTTGCTTCTTCTGCGTGTTCGAAGCGTTCGTCTCATTTTTTCTCATCCACCACCAGGGGCTTCCGTCACACGCCACACCTCATTAATCCCAACGGGGCTCCAATCTCCCAGCTCTCCCGACCAGATACCCCCCCTCCCCTCTAAACTCTACCCGCCTCTCTCGCCGGCTGCGCAGGCTTTCATTCGTCAATACAAGCCCGCTTGATTTGGAGCATTCATTCATTGGGCCGACCTCGTGTTCACTCTCAACAAGTGCTCAACCCGCAATACCTCTGCATTCCCGCGCCTTTCTTGCAGTAATTAATAGCCGCCCAAAACGAGCTTGCGCGTTCACCTACCGTGCCGCTACGACGAAGACCGACGACCAACATCTCGACATTTGGAAACGTTCAAGGTGACTAGCCTTTGAAGCGTCTCACCGGGACGAGGATAGTTTTTTGCAATCGCTGGCAGGCGACAAGATCCGCCTCGCCTGCGTTGCAAAAAGAACCCCCCGCCTCTCCACGGAGCAGAGCTGAATCGCCCGCTTCGCCACGGGCGCCGCCAGCCTCACATCAACTGCCACCACAGGTAGCCAGTGATATATCATGGCTTTCGAGGGCGGCACCGCCTACGCAGAGTCGGATGCCGATGACGAGTACGAGCGCAGCATGGGCGGACACTCTCCCGTCGGCGACTCGGAAGCTTCCCCCATCGATTCCGAAATCTCAACCTCCACCGAGCACACGCCCACAACATATGGCCGTCATAGCAGCGCCGACCGTTTACCCGAGACCATCATCTCTGAATGGACCGCCGACGAATGTGCCGATTTTATCAGCAATATTGGTCTCTCGCAGTATGCCGACCGGTTCATTGGTAAGTGGCGCTGGGAGCTCGATCTTGAGACGCGCGTGCAGACGACGAGAGCTAACCTGACACCAAAGAAAACGAAATTGTTGGCGAGGCTCTGGTGGCCCTACTCCATGACGATCTCAAGAGCATGGGCATCGCCAGTGTCGGCCACAGATTAACCATTCTCAAGAGCGTATACGACGTCAAAAAGGCACAGGACATACCCATGGAATCGGATCACTATCTTCCGATGTGTAAGTACTGCATGCTCATCTGCTCCTGCATCTGCTAATTTGCCGCAGCTGCCGATGCCGAAGCGCAATACGCCACAGCCACCCTCAAAGATATCAAACACCTCGTCGAACAGCTGAGACTACGCGACGAGCGCATGAACCTGCTCGAGACGGATCTGCGACGCATGACGGACGACTTTCGACGGCTACGGGAAGATGTTCTGCCCGCTCTTCGATTCGCCAAGGATGCGCAACAGCCGCTGCCCAATCTCGCCCCTGGCTCCCAGGGATACACATACGAGGCTGGTAGCATCTCGAGTCCTGGCCCAACGCCTCCAGGCGGCAGCACCGGTGTTGGCGGCGTAAAACGACAGTATTCGCAACGCAAGATTCTGATAGGAGCCACTCCCAAGAGCTCATCACCCACACAAGCCGGACATGAACGAACGATTGCGGAGCAAACGCTCGACCCCGCCAGCGCCGCCGAGCGCGCTGTTCTGTCGTCGACGCATCTGGCTGCCATGAACGGCGCTGGCCAGAGCTCGTCGCCTGGTTACTCGCCCAACATACCCTCTCCCACATCACCACAAAACTACCTGAGTGGCACGACACTGGCGTCGCGCTCCTACCGCAGCGAGACGGCTACGCCGTCGATACGAAACTACAGCGAGTCCAACGCCGGCAACGCCCCGCGACGGCGTGAGACGCCCGTGCCCGTGCCCGACACCCCCAACCATCCGCCTGGCTCAGTGGAAATCTTCAAGTCGTTTCGGGTCTCTATGGAGGACCCGTGCTACAAAGTTTTGCCGGCAGCCCTGCGCAAGTACCAGATCAATGCACCGTGGGATCAGTACGCCCTGTACATTGTATACGGCGACCAGGAGCGGTGCCTGGCAATGGATGAGAAGCCTCTGATTCTATTCAAGCAACTGGATAAAGAAGGCAAGAAGCCAATGTTTATGCTGCGCAAGACGAGCAGCGCCCCGGCGGACGGCGACCCAGGCAGTGCAGGCGGTGCGAGAGGCACGTCTTCGACGGGGTACGATCCGCCTGGTGGTATCATATAAGCACACTATTCGGCTATGCAGATCTGCATGCACCGGCTTCTTTTTACATATATACATTACATGTTGGCACTGTCTTTCCTCGTCATCTTCTTCATGGGCATAAAAAAAGCATGGGGTATGCGCAAAATAGCAAATGCGCGCTTTGGTTGAATATAGGGAATCATGCTGGACGTCTTATTCACATGTATAAATTTAATTCTAGGTGTGAACCTGATCTAGCCTATAGCCATCACCAGACACTACAACCCTTTTCAGCCAGGGTAGGCCGTGTAGTCTGTGATGTACTCGATGCACTTGCTCCAGAGATGTGGTATGTGGTCCCACGTTGGACTTGGTCTCTTGACAAGATGTTTGTACACTCGATGTGTGACATTGTAGCTCACTGACGCAATGTTTCTGTGCTTGACGTTTGCATCTGTAAAGCAGGGTGCAAGTGACTACCACTGGTTCATGCTAAACGGGATGCTCGAGACGGGATGCTTGGGATTGAGAGTATCCTTGGCATTGCTCTTTTGTGCCTCGGCGTCTTGTTCATCGGTGTCTGGGGCTGTGGTCTTTTCGGCCGACAATGAGGAAGGAGGAGCAGAAGAAGGAGAATGGAAACTGTGTTGTTGCGATTTGCTCAGCAGAGGGCTGCGGGAGTCGACGGACGAGCGGGTGTTGGCTTTGGCGTCCATGCTGACTGCAGTGTATTTGTGTAGTGGAGAGTTGTATAGAGGAGATTTTGTATGATGAGGTTGAACTGCTGCTGTTACCGGGGCGAAGGGGGGAGTGGAATGCCATTTGGGAGGGTGCAATATATAGTTTACCAGCTTGGAGCGACTATCGCCGACCCCTCCACGGTCCACGCCGCAAGCCTCGTGTGCGTGATTCAGCAGCGTCGATCCAGTCACGATTCGTGCCCTGTGCCTGTACGTCTAGTGACTGCGATGGTCATGGTGGTGCGTAACAGGCAGAATACGACCTTTGTCATTTGCGAGTTCTAGGCGTCATGGGGACTGCGTTTGCGTCGAGTTTGACTCTGGCGCCGTGACCGATTTCGGTACGCCGATGGACGGTTACGCCAAACGTTTTGCCTGCTGCTGTGTCGGTTATAGCATGCACGTAATGTCTCTTTTCAGCTTTGCAAAGGAGTGGGGGAGAGGGGGCCTATTTTTCAAGGTGACGAGTGACGATGTGGGAAGACGAAAAAAGTGCGAATGCGTGTTGCTCGTCTGGTCTACGTGATGCGGCACCTGCCTGGATGGTGGGGAGTGCTGATCGACTTGACAAGCGGATGGCCGAGTTGGATGTCACTCGGCGTGGACAGAGTTGGTAAGACGGGGGGCGATGGAGGCCGCGTCAAGTTGTGACGGGCATATTCGTAACCATGACCTTTATTGTGACGACCTTTACCTGTACCTTTTTTGTGATTTGGAGAGTCTGCGATTGGTAAGGCTTGGCCAATGTCTTGTTCGATTGAGAGCTACGTTAACTACTCTGCATTATACGTAGGAGGTTTCTCATAATGGGCGTACTGTACTAAGAAGCTGTAACTTACTACTGGCTGCGAAGCCCACACAGAAAGAGAGACAAGTACAGTAAAAAATAATTATCAAAACCAAATAGATTCGAATTGCTTGCACCTAATGGCCTGCGTACTCTGCTCTCCACTGGCTTGCGTGGCTTTTGCTTGAAAACCTAGCTGAAGGGGTCGCGGGACCAGTACCAGTGAATCTAGGACTGTGGCCTTGCTCGGTGAGTCAAACGTTTGAAACCGTTCCATGTGATGCAATGTCAACCTTGGATTGTTGCTTATTTGGAGCTTTCTTTTGCAGCCTTGTGCGCTTCCAAATACTTCGTGTCTCTACACCCTGCGGTTCGTGTTGCATAGAATTAGGGCTGGATGGCGGCGACGATGACAGGCTCATGCGGCGCGCGATCCGGGGTGCCGGGACACTATGATTTGCTGTTTTATTAGAAGAAACATGTCCGCATCAGGTGGATTCTTTCCCTGCGAATCAGGAAAGAGTTTCGCATGGTCAATCACCGAGAATGCGGAAGCGAGCAGCCTGCATCCTGTAGATGATGTGCGTAGCTTGTTGACTACCACCTCAAGAACAAGCCAGCGACTAGATTCTAGACCACCGCCTTGCGATGAGAATGCAAGTCTGCAGGAGATTCGGGCGCGTGTTTGGTCGGGTGAATTAAACGGAGGCGTGTGTGGCTGGGCTTGATGAACCTGAGCCGCTTGTACGACCCTGAGCGGGAGCTCAGCAGCAACAAAATACGCTTCGCCAACAAACTGCCTTCCCGACGCCACTTTCCAGCCTCACATGCTCGCCAAGACGCTGTCGACAAAGGCGCAAGCTACTTGACTCTTACAAGCGCTGCTCCCCAAGCCAACATAGTTGAACCTTTTTCTACAATCTTCATCCATATTCATCCATCATCATTACCGAAGCTTCTTTGGCAGCGAGCGCCATGCTAGCAGTATGCGATACACTCCGATCATCGTGAAAGGGCGACAGAGCAATTGACTACGAGAGAAGGATACGCGCCCGGCGCAGGCTCAATCAGAAAGAACTCTCCCGCTCGCCTCAATACATCGCAGATCCTTGCGCGAAAACCCGACTCTAGCACCACAACCACGCCAGCACATTGCCATGCGTATACGTCGTGTCTTGATGCCAGCACTCCCTCGTGACGACGCTGCCGCCGCCGCCGCCGCCGCCGCCGCGAACCAGTCATCCGCCAACAGCGTTATTGAGCATCTCGGAGGCGGAGGCCCAGGCGGCCAGCTGATAGTGCGGGGGTTCTTTATGGGCATCGCCTTTGGGCTGCTGGTCGCGCTGCTGTTTTGCTGCTGGTCGCGCTGCTGTTTTGCTGCTGGTACCCATGGGTGCACATGCGGCACCGGGACCGACAGCAGGCGGTGCGGCGGATCTGGCGGCGGATGGACAGAGGGCCCAGGCGACGAGCTCGACAAGGGGAGGAGGAGGAGACGCCTCCAGGGCGGGACACGGCTGCGCTGGTGCAAGAAGAGACGGCGCAGTTGCGGGCGGAGGAGGGAACCGCGGCGATTATGACGACGGCGATGGGGACGGCGACGACGTCGGCGGCTGCTGCTACTATGCGATGAGGGGAGCGGGGAAGATGTAGAGTTTGGGTTTTCCATGGCGTTGGGGATGGGAATATGATGTGTTTACGAGGATAAGGATACCAGTACACAGCGAACATTGAGCGAATTAGTACATTGTGTTACGACTCGTTGCCTTTGTGTGATTGCCCATGCCATTTGAGTCGAGTTTGGCTCAAGGCGGTGCATTCCCAGGGTTGCCTTTGCTGTGGAGATGAAAATCCGGGGAAGCTCTCCGTGGTGTCCTCCGCCAACTTGTAAAGTAGCTGCACCCTAATCTGTAGCGGCTTATGGCTGGCACTGACGCCCAGTGGGCATGATTTTGCTGCATGTGATTACATTAATTTACTACCTAGGTAGATACCTATCGACTCCCCTTGGCGTAGAGGCTGCCCGCCCACTCCTTTACTCGATTCATCAAGGTACAGACAGAAACACGAGACTGCAGCTCAAGTCCTGAACTGGACATGAATGTGGAATTCTTCGTCGCCGAGAACAGATGACGTGTGATGAGTCAGGCTTCTGTACTTGAAACTTTGTTTGGGCGGTGTACGAAGCCTTTGCGGGATCCAACAATACGCCTTTCCACACACGGCCGAGATTGGGCATCATCTCTGCCACCGAATATGACACCAGACGTTCACTGCAATTTGCCCACCAGATCCCCCATCATGGCCCGAGACAGCTCTCCGTGTGCAGCGAAAACCTCCTGAAACTCCATGTTCGTCCAGAGCCGCTTGGCATGGCAGGCAGCGTACGCGCTCACCAGCTCGCGGAGCAGCGGCCGCTCGTCTTCGTCGTAGCAGTAGCGCAGCAGGGCCACGACGTCGCACATTCTCTCGTCGTGCAGGGTGAACTTGCATAGGGTCTGATGGAGCTTGTGGAGAGCCAGCTGCGCGAGCGGCTGCATGTTGTAGTAGTTGGCCATCATGTGGACACGCGCGTGGGAGAGGAAGACGTCCCCGTACTCGCTCTGGCTGTCATTGTTGCTGGGGCAGAAATGAGGACCGGCAACTCCGCATTCATAAGAACGATCTGTTTTGAAACGTGTCCAGGCACTATTCATTGGCTGCGGCGGACCATCCATCATCGTCTGCGCCACTGGAGCTGGATCTGCACCCTCCTCGTTCGACCCGGTATCCCAACTGGAGAAGCAAGCCTTCTTTTTTCGGTTCTTCTTTAAACTACTCTTACGTAGCCCCGAAACCCAGTCATTCGATACTTCCGCTGCTGATTCGCTGGCTTCGGGCTCAGCGGCCTCTGATTGCTCAGCAGCTGGCGCAGGGAAGAGGCATTCTTGCTTTGATCCGCCCCAGTCGCGCCGGAGAGATGCCTCTCGGGACGCTGCTGTAGACGGGGCCGCACCTTCGTAGTTCTCGGTATACACGTATTGGCCAAATCGAATAAAGGTTTCCTCGTCGACGGCTTGCCAAACAGTGCAGCCGCTTGCTGCTTCTTTCATGGACCCATTCACCAACGAGTCAAGGGCCGAAGACTGGCTCGCGGCGAGAGCTGCATGGAGGAAGAATTCTCGCTTCTGCGGCCCGATGAGAAACCGAAAGGGCTTGGATGAAAGGATGCTGTTTGCCAGGGATTAGCCCTTGCCGTGGCCACTGCGACCCCCGCCACTCACTCGTCAAATGCAATTTTCGCCATGGTTTCGTTGGTGCTGTTCTTCTGATGCCTCAACTGGTGTCAGATTTCTTGACTTGAAAAGAAAAGATGGAAAGACAAAAAGCGACAGCAAGGCGAGGATTAGGTATACCTGCAAACGGCAGCTGTTTGCGCCTCGTGTAGGTGCAGCTGCTGTCACATTGCAAGTGAATGCAGACAACAGCTGCCTAGAAAGAAGAGTAGCAGTGAATTAGATCCATACATTCAAGTAGAGGAGACGAGATTTATTCACGTTTTTGATTGCCACCTGATGGCATCTGTGAATTGCTATTACTGCTTCAGTCGAATCTTCTTACAACAAGTCAGAAGAATGAAGTTGTAATAATCAGAGTGATTTCATCAGATCCCAGCATGGCGAAAGAAAGCAAAACCTGTGCACTTCTCACATGCGCCCGTACGGCTCACGCCATGACCAACTGCTGCTCGTAGCTTGCCGTTGGCGACGTCCTCTGCCACCCTTTTCGAGCTGGCAACTGGTGACTAGGCTGACAGTACCTAGTACAAACTTGATAGAATGTGACTCAAGAACTGAGAAGATAGCCTGCAATGTCATTTCAAGGGAACAGGTTCGTGCAACGACATGACAGCGGCCTGTCAGCCTTTCCGCTGCCTGCACAGGCCCGCTGCGCTGTCAAGCAAACGGAGGAGAGCCAACTACAGAGCCACAGCAGAGAATGCGTCTATGTACTAGTAGACATCAATTTGGCAAGAATGAATATTGAAGTCATGGAGTATTGCACACCTACTGTATGCCACCCAACGTCCACTCGAGAATGGGCGGGTTCTCGCACGGTCTTCCCACCGTCAACTGCGCAACCCCGCTACTCAATTCCATAATCACCGTGCTGACGGTCGTCACCTTATCCATGCCGACATCTTTATCAGTCGGCTGCGCCAGGCAGATGGACACCGGCGTCCCTTGCTGGTCGCAGAGTCTCGTTCGTATGCTGTCAAAGCTGGGCGGCACGCCATTCTCATTGTCACGTCTCGTCAGCTCCTCCATCCTCGCCAGCCGCGTAAACGAGTTGTCCTCTGGGTGGTCCTGGGCGGCGAGCGGGCGGTTCGTTGCATACAGATGGTTCGTGTGCGCGACAAACGGAAACGTCGGCCCGCGCAGCGGAATGGCCGTGTTGCCGTGCGGCGAGCACTCGACGCTCCCCGCGCGGCCCTGGGCATCCGCAACGACAATGTTGCAGGTGCTCGCGAGGCCGTGGTCCTCCATAATGGCAACGGCCTCGTCATAGGTGGATGCAAACTGCAGGATGCGGCGCAGGAGAATGTGAATGGGGAGCTTGTCCTGGCTCTGCGCGCCGGCGAGGATGCCGTTGAGCAGCGTGCCCACGCCTGCAGAGTTGAGCCCGATCTTGCCCACGAGCCCGGCCTCGCACATGAACTGCATCTGCAGCGGCGAGTCCCTGGGGATGATGTGCAGGACCACGATGCTGACCTCGAGCCAGTCCCAGTTTTGCGCGAGAAAGATGCGGCCTTGTGCGCCGCGCTGGCCGATGCAGGTGCAGCCGTCGGCAAAGTTGGTGAGGCCCAGTTCGCTCCTTGTGTTGAGGGTGAGAATGTCTTCTGTGGCCAAGCCTTTGCCGGCGCCCTCTGCGATGCCTCTCATTTCCTCGAGGATGTCGGGGTATTTGGCGGACAGTAGGGGAATGTAAGCCGATGCGCGTTCCCGGGCTTGCTTCCAATCTATCTTGGCTCTGTCTTGGAAAAAGTCGGCGTACGTGGCAATATTGCCATGGATCTCAGCTGCTGCAGAGGAGCCATGGGCGAAGCCGATTTCATACGGCGATCCCGTACATTTGATGATTCTTGCCTGGGCTTGCATAATGACGTTTCTGACAGTATGGGGAGCTCTGTTGTAGCTGGCAGTTTGCGCTTCAGTGGCTCAAACTCACTGCATGCTGCGTACATTGCCTTGCAGCCTATATAACCTCATATCATTGACTGCGTTTCGTGTATACGGGCTGATGTTGATGAGTAGATAAGCCAAGAATGTGGAGTGGCACATTCGTAGTCGTGGGAGGGCGTTCAAGTCACAAGGCTGCTTGCGTTAACCAGGAAGTCGCCTAAAAGAATACCCGACTTTGTTGGTGACGAGCTCTTCTCTTTGACGCTTGAACAGTGGCCATTGTAAAAGCATGATTTTGGGACGGGCTATGAGCGTCTCGTATGACCATGTCGACTGGTACGTGACTCTGTTGATGACCACCAGTGTGGTATCACAGCCCGCATGCAGCGTGTAGCACTTACCAGTGCGGTTCAGCCCAGGTCTGCCATTTTCTAGGCGTGGCGTTGGTTGGGCAGTAGATGTGGACAACGAAAGAAACGGACCGAGCAAAGGACAGGGCATGGATTCGCGTTGTCCATCTACTTGAAGAACTCTAGTATATTTGACACCACATCTGCCGGCGCAGCCTCTGGAATGAAGTGGCCCGAATGCACGCTGTGGCCATCGACGGCAACGCCCTCGGCCGTCACTGCTCGCCATTCTTTGAGAGCATCAAAGCACTTTTCGATAACGCCTTGGTCACCCCACAGCACTCTCAATGGACAGCGAATCAATCTCCCCTCGCTTAAATCATCTCTAGCCTCGTCCAAGTCGAGCGTTGCGCTGGCTCGATAGTCCTGGCACATGGCGTGGATCACCTCTGGACGCTCCAGCGTGCTTAGATAGTAGTCGAGACAGGCCTGGTCATACAACCCGCGGTTCTTTCCGTCTGCGACCCCCAGACAGAACTCGCCAAAGTGGCGGGGACAGCCATTGATCATGGTCTCTGGCAGCGGTTCGGGCTGTGTCAGGAAAAACCAGTGAAAGTAGGCAGCGGCGAAGCTGTGGTCCGTCGCCGTGTACATGGCCAGCGTTGGGCAAATGTCCAGCAGCATGGCGCCTTGCACCCGCGAGGGATAGTCGACACAGAGCTTGTGCGCAACCCGTGCGCCACGATCGTGTCCGCAGACAAAGAACTGGTCCGTGAAGCCGAGTGAGTCCATGACGCGTATGCAGTCCTTTGCCATGGCGCTTTTCGCATAGTGGTGCAGGTCGCGCGGGGTGGACGAGGCCCCATAGCCGCGAATGTCGATGAGGATGATGGAGTACTGCTGGACGAGCTGCTCCGTGACCTTGTGCCAGATGTGGTGGCTCTGCGGGAAGCCGTGGAGCATGAGTATCGGCGGCCGTTGGGAGTCTGCATTCTTGCTGATGCGGCCGCATATCGCAATGGTGGGATCTGTCTCGGTCGTGACGGTAAAGGTTTCAAAGGTCTCAAACATGGTGCTGAGTTTTCCAGAAACAAGAACAAGATGGACTAGTTGCCGTGTAAATGGCACGTTGAGGATTTATTCCCGCGCTCACGAAATGCGCCCGTGTCAGGTAGGTTGAAAGCATCGCCGCAGCGGAGAGTGAACCGCTCAACGACTATACGTCACGGCCCGTTGTCACGCGGGGTGAGTTTGACTGATGGCGCCCGCACTAGGGATGCGCTTTGCCGTCATGTCAGGCTGTTGGCCGCGGCATCCGGGCATCCGGGCTAGATGACGCCACGCCCCGACTCTTGATTCGGTTCAAACCGCCCACTTGGGCAGAGTCGCACTGCCGAGTGCAACCCTACCACAGCCTGCATATTGGAGCCTCAGTCTGTATAAAGTTGTTTTCAGCTCACATTTCCAGATAATTGACGAGACCGGCTCATCAGCGATGGCTGGTAACAATGCAGTAGGTGCGATGGTATTCCGTTGGTCATCTGGGGTAGGCAGGCCAGAATCGCTGTGGCCACGCGCCATCACAAGTTGATCAAGATAGGCCTCAGGGTGAAGATGGCTGAGGAGTTGACATTCTAGCTTGGGACGGCCCTTGATATCGTACGCTTTTCAGCTTCGAATTCGATGATGACCCTTGACTGGCCGCGCTGTGCGAGGTCCTACCGCTCGTCAATGACACCAAATTGCTTCGTCTAGTTTGGATTGTAGTTCAGATGCGCTACTGCATTGTTGGCAATGGGAATGATTTATTCGGGAGCCAACTTTCTCTAATATCCTAGTTGGAAGAAATCTCCAATGCATAAAATGAATGCTAAATCTCGTCTATTGATGCTGGTCGCTGCCATTCGTGTGTAATGCTTTTTGTCCGCTAGCTTTCAAAATCTCTCGCTCGACTTCGTCCCCAAAGCTCAAAGTGGTACCCCGGCCGCCCATATCAGGTGTCATGATTGCTGGATCGGATTGGGCCAGAACACTCTCAATCGCCTGAAGAAGTGCCGCGGCAGCCTCCTCGTGGCCAAAATGCTGCAGCATCATCTGGCCGGCCCAGATCATCCCGACTGGGTTGGCGATGCCCTTGCCGGCAATATCTGGTGCGCTGCCATGGACTGGCTCGAACAGACTCGGGAATTTGCCTTCCGGGTTGATATTTGCCGATGGCGCAATTCCAATCGTTCCGGTGCAGGCCGGTCCTAGGTCCGAGAGGATATCGCCAAACAGGTTGCTGGCGACAATGACGTCAAAGATATTCGGGCGCTGAACAAAGTGCGCAGTGAGAATATCAATGTGATACTTGTCGACGTGGATATCTGGAAAGTTCTTGGCCATTTCGCGCACTCGTGAGTCCCAGTACGGCATCGTGGTATTGATTCCGTTGCTCTTGGTCGCGCTCGTAAGCCTCTTTCTTGGATGACTCTGAGCGAGCTCAAACGCATATCGCAAGACCCTGTCAACTCCGATCCTTGTCATGACCGTTTCCTGAATGACCACCTCTCGCTCGGTTCCCTCGAAAATCTTGCCGCCGATGCTGCTATACTCGCCCTCGGTGTTTTCTCTCACGACCCAAAAGTCAATGTCGCCCGGCTTGCGGTCTGCCAAGGGGCAGCGAACACCAGGCATCAGGCGGCATGGACGGAGATTAATGTATTGATCGAATTCCCGGCGAAACTTGAGGAGGCTTCCCCACAGGGAGATGTCGTCTGGAACGACGTCGGGTAGGCCGACGGCACCAAAGTAGATGGCGTCGAAATTCATGAGCTTCTCTTTCCAGTCTGGGGGGAGCATGTCTCCGTGCTCCTGATAGTGGCGACAGCTAGCAAAGTCGAACCATTCGAATTCAAAGTCGATGTGGTATAGCTTGGCGATTGCCTCGAGGCACCGGACACCTTGCGGCATGACCTCGGTGCCAATACCATCGCCTGGAATGACGGCAACCTTGAGAGGTTTGACAGCCATCTTGCGATATTTTTGCTCGGAGGAGGATTGTAATAATCTCACCAACGGCTATTTGTCTGTCGGAGAACTGCAGCTTGTTAAATGGACATCGTCAGCAAGGTGGGGGGACGGCAGAATGATGAGCCGATGACCTGCCGGCGTTGAATGAGCCCCATGCGCATCTGTACTGTTACGACATCCCGCTGGCTGGGGTAGATGCCGAATCGATAAAGTGCTGATTTGTGTTACTGAAGATGATGCGGGTGGAACGGGCCGCACGCGGGAGTGCCGCATCGGCACATCGACAAATCGCCAACTATGGTTCCGATTTGTTTGGCTAAATGCCCCTAACGACAAAAGTCGAGTATTTCAGATACGACAGTGCTGGGAATTTGCTCCGGTATATAATGGCCAGAGTCAACACTGTGCCCTTCGACAATTACATCGTCCACGCTGACAGCTTGCCATTCCTCGACTGCGCGGAAGCACTTTTCAATGACCCCGCGGTCGCTCCATAACACCCTGAGAGGGCACCTGATGAGCCGCCCAGTGGCTTGGTCCTCGCGCGCCTCGTCTAGATCCAGCGATGCGCTGGCCCGGTAATCCTGACACATGGAGTGTATAGTGTCCATGTCGCCAAGAGATTCCACGTACGAATCAAAAGACGAGCTGTCAAAAATCGCCAAACCTTGCGCCTGACGGCCGCCCATGAACATTTGCGCAAACTCTCTCGGGCGGGTCGAGATGAGCGTTTCTGGAAAGGGCTCTTTCTGGATGAGGAAGAACCAGTGGAAATACGACTTGGCAAACTCCATGCCGCCATTGCCATACATGGCCAGCGTAGGGCAGATGTCTAGGAACACGGCCCTGCGGACACGCTCTGGGTAATCCACGCAGAGCTTGTGTGCGACACGGGCGCCTCGGTCGTGGGCACACACGTGGAAGCTATCCGTGTAGCCAAGGGCGTCCATGACAGCCACACAATCGCGAGCCATGGCGCTTTTTGCGTAGGCCGAGACGGATTTTGGCTTGGAAGACTTGCCATAACCACGGAGGTCCATGGCGACCATGTTGTATTGGCCAGTGAGTAGGTGCGCTACCCGGGACCAGATGAGGTGGTTTTGGGGAAAGCCATGCAAAAGGAGCAGGATAGGCAGTTGATCATTATGATTGCTCTGGAGGCCAAATATGGTCACAGTTTCGGGCTCGGTTTGTGCTTGCACATTGAATGTTGTGAATCCTTGGAACATGGCAGACGAGGTCGGTTGGATATTGTCACTAGGCTCAGGCCGTGATCATGAGGTTGAGTCTATGACTCTCACTCGAGACTAGCCCCATTATTCTTCATAAATTTGCACAATAAAAACGGTCCCCAAAAACAGAGGTACCGCGCTAAGCCAGGGACAGAGCCAGGGTCAATTGCCCCTGTAAAATACCTAATACAGCGTAAATTTAGTGATTTTCTAGGGGATTCAGTCCTGCCCAAACTGGGCAGGACTATAGTCTCTCACTCTTAAGAACTCTCAGAGGTACTTCAAAATCTGCCCCACAGGGCTCTTGTACCGATTTGAGACTGGTTGAGAGTGAGACTCAACCTCATGATCACGGCCTCAGCTAGAGAGGAGTGCTGTAACAGTAACATACCATGGGCCATGCCTAAATAGTTCCCCTATCATATAATGCACGTCGCAGCCGTAGCAAACGTTCAAGTGGAAAAGGCTCATTGTTGAAAGTCCAATCAGCAGCTGACCAAGACACCCGAAACTGGATTATTTCCGCAAGCACAGTGCTGATTGTGAGCGAGAGCGTTTACATTAGCCCCATGTTTCGGTGAAGCCACCAGGAGGACCCCGTCCGAGGACCCAAGTGGATTCGCAGCTAACGGTGTCTTGGCAATTCGTTTAAAAGATTAACCGAAGCTGTACAACCCACCCAGCGTTTCCCTTCTGCACACCTGGTCATCGGCGACTGCTCCCGATGCGCGCGACACCGTTTTTTGACCGGATTGGCGTGCAAAACTCTTGGCCGTCTTGCATACAGGCGATGATGCCACTTGCGCGGCGCTGACATGCCAGCGAATGTACGCGGCCGAGCTGCGTGCAACCAGTGTCGCGCGCGGAAGCAAAAGGTACATCCAGCCGGGCCGAGTAATGCTGAGCTATATATACTGAATACATGGCGTTTAGTGCGATGAAAAGAAGTCAGTCATGGCTTGCATGGAAGTTGTGCGCATATTGTTGTCGCCGTGTACTGACATTTTGGTAGGCCAACCTGCTCCCGCTGCCGGGACCTGAACAAGCCGTGCCAGTGGCCGGGGTTGCGAAAACGGTAAGACAAAACTAGCCTGACAGGTTGACATGATCGTTCTAAGCGACAGCAGTGGGCCTGCGAAAGGATACACCGAAGCGCTGGAGCACAGGCTGAGGGAGACTGAAACTGCTCTCCTGCGCATCATCTCAGTGGTTGATGGAAACACACTGGCATCGGCCTTTGCAGACACCATGAGAGGCGGCATCACCGACGCGCATCCGGATACCAACACAGACAAGGCAGAAATGGCGGCGCATTGGGAGCAGTTTCCGCTATCTACGTCTTTGGACGTTATGAACTGGGCCACTGAGAAGCAAGCATCGCAGACTGTGCTGGCGAGCGGTGCTGCAGCACCAACAACCCATACCCTGGACGCAGAAACAACACGTTTTCGAGAGAAGAGGCCTGCTGAAGACAGATTGACGATATTCGAAACGAGCAGAAACGTCGCGGAATTTGGCCAGAATTCTGCAGACAGCTCAACTTCACCAGAGCCCGTGCCGCAGGGCTTATGGGATTCGGACCATCAGAGTGACACGTTTGAAATGCCAGAGAATTTCAAGGAGCAGTATCTTTGGTAGTATTGATTCATGTAATGCAGAGCATTTCATGAAGCAGTATCTTTGGTAGTATTGATTCATGTAATGCAGAGCATTTCATGCAGCAGTATCTTTGGTAGTATTGATTCATGTAATGCAGAGCATTTCATGCAGCAGTATCTTTGATAGTACTTAATTCATACAATGCAGAGCATTTCATGCAGCAGTATCTTTGGTAGTACTTATTTCATACAATACAGACCCTAACTTAGACTATCTCCAAAAATCTTGACGTATGAATCCCAGCCAGCATTGTCAAACAAAAGCCCCGACAACCCTGGGTTGAGGCCTTGTACCAGAAACTCTTGCCAAGCATCCTGGCGACAAAACTGATTCGAATCGAAACCGAAATCCGGTCCAGTGTACTCTAGAACTGGCTGCCACATGTATGATGCGTTGAGCCCAGCAGGGTCCGCGCTGGAATAGAGAGGCGGCCGCGTCGCGGCATGGCTGAGCTTTCGGCGCTTGTTTGGGACCTCTTCCGCTGGACCCCCAGACGCCTCGGAGTCGACAATCTCATGGCTGATGGATTCGTCTGGTATGCGGGATGGTGCTTGGGGCGCATGACTTGGCAAGCCGCAAGGTTCTGACGTCAGTTGGTCAAGCATCAGCTTCAGAGTGTCGCGGCAGCGACCCGCGCTGGTCCACGTACTACCCATACTGTCTAGTACAGATATGCTGTTTTTGAGCTCCCTAGTCATGAGAGATTAGCAAAGTGTCCGTTACGAACATGGTTGCTTTGCATACGCTGTGCCTTTTTCGAGTGGGAATATCTTCAGCAAAGTGGCATACGCGACGACCAGACCCGCCATCCAGATGGCAGAGAGAGCGCCCGGCCAGGCCAGAGCTAGCGAGTTCTTTGGACTTTTTCGAAGTTGCCGCGTAATCGCACGGCTTGCATTCAATGCCGACTGCAAGGAAGCCCGAAAGTCTTCTCGGTCTGTCGGCAGGGAGAGAAATGGGCGGTTGACAAAGAGGATCAAGTAGTAATACAGGACAGCGAAGAATGCGCCGTAGGGTGACTCGGAACCAGTGGCATCTTCGTCCTGAAGCGCAGACGGCAGGCTGTTCCACCACGAGTGAACTTTTGCTGTCAGGTCCAGGACCTTGTCGAGCACAATCGATCGCCGGTGTATTGAGGTGTGGAACAATTGGAGCGCCGCGCCAAGCAACTGTGAGTAGGTGACCATGTAGCCTAGTACAGAGCTACGAGATTCCTCGGGTCGACTTGTGTGCTGCTGCGCAGGACTTTGCGTATCAGAGCCATCGGCATTCGCTGTTGTGGGAGTCGAGCTTGACACGCTCCTGTCGCCCAAGTACGCTTCATGGTTGACCGGGAGGTGTGCGCGAACCCCATCGCTGGTGGCAGCGGTTGGATCTTGACAGTAGTGCCTGACTGGATTATGGAGCTCTGGCATCCCTGGTATGCACACATCAACCTCTTCGTCGCTCACGGCTAATGGATGTCCGAGCGACAGGCTGAGAAAGCGATCCAGCACATAGGCGCACCACCATATCCTCTGCCGAATCAGTATTGTGTCTCTTGGTAGTTGTAGATATCGGAACGGACACCTGTGCAGGCCAGCTTGATACAAGACACGGATAAGCGTTCCATGGACCGTGGATGCTGCTCTTGACGACATGCGAGTTACGAGGTAGAGCTCCATGGCCAAGAGAACCTGGAGGGTATTCGTATCTTGGTCGCCAGCCATGATTCCAAGCAGGGATGTCAAAACACCAGGCGATGTTATGCGACTGCGTGCCTCCAGAAGGTCTCCGCCGCCTTCATTGGTGGCGGCAATGTTGAATACGCATTGGAAGCTGATGGCGCGGCAAATCTTGTCCCTCAGGGTCTCCCCAGAGTCTCCATTACGGGTTGTTGGTGATGAAGGAGAGTAGAATTGATTCACACGTTCAAAGAATGTCGGGCCGTGTAAAAAAGGAAATATGGGATGCCACTTCCGAAAGTAGATCATAAGCAGCTTCTTGGCGGCGGCCGGCGTCGGAGGCGCACCAAGCCCAGGAATGCGGACGCCATAGGACTTACCAGGCGCAAAGTCGCATTCTATCCCTTCGGGTGAGTTGATCAAGTCGAGAAGAAGATCCCCATGCGTCGACTGCTCTTGAGTTGTGTCGACAGCTGTGAGAAGGTTGTGGAAAGAGCCGGGACCTTGAGCCGCGTTGCTGGGGCCGGCATGCTCCAGCCCGGCATCGGATGCCGAGGCGACTGCAAACGCCCGAAATACAGTGTTGATGAAGAAGATGCCGCTTGCGCTTCCGATAAACTCGCTCTTGTCAGGGCGACGCGAGACAAAGGAGCCGACTTCGATGGGAGGGAACACGGTGCCGGCGCCAGGCCGCCCCGGCTGCGTCGACATTGTTTAGCCGATGAGTGACAAGACTGCGCCTATCGTGATCGAATCGGGCGATGAATCAGAGACAGATCGAATTTGGAGTAACACCTGCAAACTATGCATGAAGCAGGTTTGCGGGTCACGTCACCGTTTCCGGCACGAGGGCTTGAACAAAGGGCGGCTAAACTTTGTGCCGCGGGCGCGACGCCTCATAGAGCCTCCTCTGTGAAGAAAATGGCAGGTGACCATTCCGCCCGGCTAGGACAACAGAAATCGCCCAATCCACACTACGGCATGATTGCGATTTGGGCTTTCGCTTCACAGTTGAATGTAGTCGCCTCGTCAGTGCGCATCAGAACGGGCGCCGCGAGCAAGCCAATCGATCGGACACTAGTTTACGTACTACTTTAATCTCGAAATGTACAAGTTGCTCCTCTTAGGCCCACATGAGAGAGATGAGGGAATAGTCTTCGTGGGTCTCTGCAAGCGAGCGGAACAAAGCTCGATTGCGACAGTCAAGTAAACTCGGACACGGAAACCAGACATCGATACACATCGGACGGCAGTAAGAATAATGTCAAATTGTAGAATAGATATAGTGAAGAGAAGTCGGTTGAATACGTCGAGAAGCTCAAGTCTTGATGATAAGAATGAGATACAACGTAGGCCGCCATGGCTATGAGAGATCCAAACCCATGTACTAACCCCAGACAGGTGAGCGACAGCCGTAAGAGGTCGCCACGGTACCACCTGGCCCGAAAACCTCAATCAAACCCTCGACAGCGGCCCAGGTTCCCATTCCAGATGTTGCCAGACCAGCCAAGGAATAGACGAGAACCGGCCCATGGATGTACCACTTTTTCATGAAGCCACGAGCCCACCGCTTCGGACCACTATCGTGAAGGACATTTTCACCCGTCTCGGGGTTGAACCCTTCACCAGGCAGTACTGCGGCGTCTTGGATAGACCAGCCCAGGTAGGCGATGCCCGGGAACGAGTAGCTAAAGTTGACGGCGAAGAGTCCGCCGACGAAGCCCACGATGCCGTTCAGGTTGGGCACTGCGGCGGCGATGAGGAAGGCAATGATCCAGTACATGGGACCCAGAGCATACCACATCCACTTGCCTCGGTTTGAAGCAATCGGTGGGAATTTGAAGATTTCTTGAAACACTTCAATGTACACAGTCTTCATACCAACATGAAAGTACAACACTAATGCAACGGGTTAGTAAAAAGAAACGAAAAAAAGGGAATAGAATGCAGTCAAGTGCTTACCAGCTGCAATAAGACCGGTCAACAAATTCAAGACATTGTTAAAGGTGCGCAGTCCTGCAGGGTTGATGACTTGGTAGATGACGGAGGCCGAGTACTGCCCAAAGTAGCTGTACACAAAGAGACCAAAGAAGAGATAGATGATGCAGATGAAAGCCTGGGCGCAAATCATGCCTTTCCAGAAATCCATCGGGTGTCGCATCTCCGACATGAAGGAGACAAAGAGGATGGCACCGCTGTAGGCATCTACGCGGAGTCAGTACTTGCGCGCCTAGGGTCATGATCGAGAACAACTTACAAACCATGTTGTCAACTCCGTTAAAGATGCCAGCAAAGCCATGTGCCTGCTGCTGATATGCGTCCGGCACGAGCCCTGCAAAGGTTTTGACTGGGAGCTTGTGCTTGGGCAGGATGGTGGAACCGAAAATGGGCGGATAGAAGATGTCATACTTGGCTGCAGCCACCATGCTATTATTCCACATTAGCACTGTGACTGTGACTATGACTATAGTTCCGGTAAAGGCAAAGAGAAGCACAGGGCAGCGGAACTAACATGGAGATGAAGCTGATAATGTTGAACCAGACAGAGAGGTTGCAAATCCATCCCAGGCGCTGCAGCGATCGGATACTTCCGCCCACCATGCCAATCAGCACAATGATGACCATGAAGACGATGAAGCACAGGCCCGGTCCGGCGAGCAGCGAAATGACGCGTCCCTTGCTAAAGATGAGCACCATGACGGTGCAAAACTGCTGCAGGGACTGCGTCACGTTGATAAAGTGCCGCGTCTTGGGACCAAAGACGCGGAAAAAGATGTCGCCGTAGCTCAGCATCGGATAGCGCGAGGAATCCAGGGTGATGAAGATTTTCCAGAGCATCAGGCCACTGAGCGAGGCAAAGACGCCGAAGATGACGTAGAGGGCGACGCCGGTGCCGTAGCCGACACTTGCAAAGACGAAGCTGTTTCGAGGGCACACCAAGTTAGTTTTTTTTGCCTTGGAGAAGCAAAGTCAAGAAGTTGAGAAAAAGACTCGAAACGTACGGGGTGCTGGACCAGCCGAGAATGTCAGTGGTAACCAGGAAGAAGATGGAACTCCAGCCGGCAGTGCGCAGTGCCCGGGAGGCCGTCTTCCACTCCTCGTCGAGAGACGAGGTGCTGGAGCCTCCATGAGCGACATTGGGCGCGCTTTTGTCGTCGTCGGCAGCCGGTGCAGTCAGGACATTGTTGTCGTGGTTCTGATGTCCCTCCGCACCAGAGGATTTGCCAAACATGCTCTTGAAGCGTCCGGCGACGTCAGCATGCTCCGGGCCGCCCTTTTCCTCGGTGGACGGTCCAGCGCGCGCCGCGTCCTGCCGGTCCAGCTTCTTGTTGTCGTGGTGCACGCCCTTGGAGAAGCGGCTCTTGATGGCCTTTGTCAGCGTCATGGGCCCGCGCCGCTCGAGGTAGAGGCGCTCGGCCTCGCGCTCCTCCTCGCGCTCGACGTTGGCCCAGTAGCGGAACTCGGCAAAGGAGACGGTCGGGTCGACGCGGTAGTCCATGCCGTATGCGCGGAGCGGCGCCGTCTTTTCCGGCATCTCGAGCGACCGGGTTCTTCCGTCGCCGGCGCGCGGTGCCTGCTCGATGGGCATGTCTGTCGCGCCTCGGTCGGCCATGGTGGCTGTGGGCAGGCGGGAACAAGGCAGGTATCGACAGAGACAGACGGCAGATGTGGGAGAGAAGAAACGATCAGAGGAACGGAAACAAAGGGGGATGCAGGCATTACTGTATATGGGGTATGGGGAAGAAGAGCCAAGGATTCGCAGTGGCCATTAGCGGACTGTCAGCAACGTAAAGGACCCAATTCGAGAGAATCATGGGAATGTCGGCAACGGGAGACAAAAGTCCCTCAACTAGAGCCAACATGCTAGGCTAACAGACTTGGAAGCATGCACGCATGGTGGTTGATACCTGGACCAAAGTGGTGCAAGAACCGGTCGCATGCCCACAGCCTCTCCACAGTGGCGGCGCGGGGGCCACGGCACCGACCAGAAGATTACGAGATTAGGAATACAGCGGCCATGGAGGCGCAAAGGCCAAGCCGGAAAGTTGTTGCCAGTGGCGCTGTGGCCAGGCCCGTAGGCTATTGCCGGACACGGCGGCGCCGGAAACAGCCCTGGCCGAAGGGAAGCCCAGCCCTATTAGCGGCGGAATGGGCTTGGCCGATGACAGCCACCGATGGACATGAGAAGACGGGATAACAAGGCCCTGGAGAGCTTACCGTCAGGACAAAAGTGCCGCGCGGGCTACATGCGACGCAGTTGGGCCAAAACAGGCAAAACGAAACAGATGGCCTCGGTACTGTACCCGTTGCAGACCCCCCCCCTCAGAGGGCTCCTTGCTCTCCACCTCTACCCTTGCTCTTGGTTGTAATTAGTTGGCTACTTGTAGACATGTCCGGGTAGCTCGGATGCGCGGAGCGACCCAGTCGCCAACTCACAGAACAAAAGGCCAACCAGCCTCGTCGCGCCCTACTAACTACCCAACATTGGGAACTTCCATGGAGCCAGTGTGGAGAGGTCTACAATGGACAGCTGAGGCGAGAAACTCGACGGCCGTGAAGCTTGACTAGTTGGCGATTACGTTTTTGTGGGCGAACGGTACTTTCCACATGGCGACAGGATGCTAACGCGCCCTGTAGCCTATTCAGCTTTACCTCTTGAGCAACCGTCTTCGCAGCAGCGCAAGGTGCCACGTTGTCGGTAGCAAGCATGCCGCCAGAGAGAGGCTCCTAAGCGACTGTGCTGGTAGGTGTCGTGGGCGCGAATCTCGAGGCTTCGTCATGACTAGTAACAGCGATAGGTTTGTCCGGCGGCGGGGCCTTGGGCTAACATTACTGTTAGTGCAAGCCACTGGTTACCAAACCAAAACTCCGGTCTCTTGCCCCCATGATCGTATATTCTCCCTCGACCTCATCTGCCTGGTAATCTGGCCCGTCCGGATTGGGCCACGGCTCCGAGCTCCATGCACACGCGTCGCTCAACTTGCTGGACGAGTCTCGCGCAGGTCCTGGAGGGCATCCCATGCCTTGTTGAACATGGGGTAACTCTGCGGGGGGGGAATCAGGCTGTGATGCGACCGTGGCTCGAGAAACAATAACGTAATATAAGAAGCCTCGGCTGGGAATGAGGCTCTCCTCGAGTCCTCGCAGAACGTTGTGCCCCACTGCAAGCTCCTTTGTCTCTGCGTAATGTTATGAATACACGAGGATGACTAGTTTTGGCTAGGATTCATGTCATGGTCTATTATTGGACCTCCAAAGCGCCGGCGGCGGCCGCTAACTCGTGAGGGCGGTGGGCTGCATTCGCTCCCCATTCCGGCACGAAATGCGCTCACCGTTGCCCGCTTGCGAAGCCATCACTGTCTAGTATGGTTTTTATCGCGCAGCCTGAAACAACGACAAGTCACGTATTGCTCATTGAAGACTGAGTTTTCGAATGCATGGCTGAATCATCGTGCGCTGCAAAATGTCGGCTTTCTCGGCCAGCGGTAAAATCGCAGGCAGCTGCCAGAAGGAGAATGCCAGATATCAGTCGAGTCCTGCAGAATTTGAGGATAGTCACCAGAAGGGATACTAGATCGCTTCGTTTATGCGCTTGAAACCTACAAGACGTGGCGTCCAGCTAGCATCCTTGGCGTGGCTGATGTATAGGGTAGCCTCTCGCAGCCGGGAGACCACGACAAAGCCTGGCTGGGGATTGATCATAGCAGGAGCGCCACAGCTGTATGAAGTATAACATGAGGACAACTTTTGGCTGCAAAAAGTGATTGGCGCTCTAGACTCTCCTGCCTGTATCTGGCGTCCGCACTGTAGGTCTACGTCTGCCTGGAAGTGACGGGACACAGAAAGATTGATGTTTTGTAAAGCTTCGAAAAGTATCTCCTTCATATCGGCAAGTTATGGAAAACAAGAAAAAAACTACCTGTATAGTATTCTACTCCAAACTACTTCATACAAAATAATCCGTCGAGTCAAGTACACACTTTTATACAGCTAGGCCTGTAGATCTATTCTAGTCTTGGCCATGACCACCTTTCTTGTTAAATCCATGAGATCGTCCGCCAGCGCTTCACTCTGCGACAGGCTGCTACCCGGCTCCGGGACCGCAGGAGGGCAGATGTACTGGCCAGACTCGCTCGTGGTCGTGCTTGCAAAGAGCATGCTGACGGCGCCCTGGAACGGGTTCTTTTTGAAGGGCTCCATTCCGACGGACATGCCATAGCCGGCGAGAGGATACCTGGTGCGTGTTAAAATATTGGAAAGAAAGCAACCGATGGATGGGGAGTGTACTTACGGCTCGTGAATATCCTTTGTGCTCTGCTTCGTGCTCACAATGCCTGGATGAGTGGCATTCATCAGGATGTTGGGGTGTCCGGCCGTTGTTACTTTGCGATTGAAATACCGTGCGTAGAGGATAGCGGCCAGCTTGGACCTGCCGTACTGGTACTTGGCGCCCAGGTCCTGGTTCAGGTCGTCCAATGATCTGAACTGGAGGTCGCTTGGGACACTCTCGTGTAGATTGCTCGACATGTTTACAATTCTCACTATTGAGCCAGACTTTGCTGTGTGTTTCATCAAAGGAAGCAGATGGGTGGTGAGAACGGCGTGACCAATGTGGTTGACGGCCATGTGGCGGTCGACTCCGTAGTCGGTGAGCTGGTAGGTCATGATGCCCCTTCCAGCGTTGTTGATCAGAATATCAAGGCGATTTTCTGAACTTTTGATGCTTTCGGCGACTTCCTTGACGCGGTTCCAGTCACTCAGATCGCACTGCAGCCAGACAATCTTTTCTCCCGCCTGGCGCCCCATGTCTTTGGCGATGCTGTCCACTGCACTTTTGGCTTTTTCTTCGGACACGGACAGCATATATATCTTGGAGATTTTATTCTTGATCAATGTGTGCGTAATGGCATATCCAATACCCTCGCTGCCTCCAGTGACCACTGCGACCTTGCCAGATTGGTCAGGTACATTGTCAAGATGGAACTGATGTGTCGCTAATCCAGGAGCCACTCCACCAAGGTTCTCGGCAATAGTGTTCTGCACATTTTAGTGATTGTTTGGGTGAGTACGAAGAGAAAAGAATACCTTGACATATGCTATAACTGAAGCCATGCTTTTTGTAGTCTGTCAACGCAAGTACCAATCTGAACATTGGTAGACCTCGAGAAATTCCACCCTAGGTCTGCGCATGGCTTATGACTACCTATATAGCTTGTAATTATGAGTCGCACAAGCAGAGTGCAAAAATGCAGTAAGTGATGATTCACTATGATGGGGATGACCGTTTGCCCCGGTGAAGAGCTGAGTGCGTCAACGACATGTCATGATGTAATGCTATCTGAACAAGGAACTTGACCGAGACATTTTTGTCGCACAAGATGTTGCGCCACAATTTAATGTGAAAATAATAGAAGAAACTCTGTTTTTGAATAGAGATTGTGATTTGCTTTGTGTTGCGGAAAGAATAATTAGCTACATGTAGCAGACTACCTGTCGCCCGCCAACCAGGCTGGCCAGTATGTATGACGCTGTCCCAACTTCATCCTTCAAACGTTGTCCTATTTTCAAATGTTGAATCTTTATTCAACTCTAATTTAGAGCTAATCATCTATCCAGAGCCAAAACCCCCGACATCGGCTGCTACACTCAGACGTCTCTTTTCTTGCACAGCATAGACCCGTAGACATTTGGGCGGCTAACGCTTAGACAGTCGGATGCGATCGCACGCCCAAGAAAGGTACGGCGTTCTTTGCTATTTGAGAAGAAAGGTCTTGAACATGGCCAGCAACAGTTGACATTTTTTTTTCATTTTTCATGCTCGTATGACTGCAGTCTTCTATTACCATGTAAAAATCGTCTTGTACTAATCTACACACCGAGACCCTCGCTCAAAAGCTGAGCAATGGAGTGATCCCCCAGCATCTTCATGGTGGGAATCATCAAGCCCGCCTCCTTGGCCAACCACGAGCGCAGCTCCACGGCAATGATGGAGTCCACCCCGAGCTCTGCCAGCGACGTTTCCCTCGAGACGGTGCCCTCTGGTAGCAATAACCTGCTCGCCACTTCTGTGATGAACTCTGCCTCGATGATGCTCGCCGACTCGGCCGCCGTCGTCGCCGACGCCAGCTGCTCCTTGAGCGAGGCACGCCTGCCCGAGCCCAAGCCCGGACCATTGTCCGCCAAGCCGCCGCCGTCCTGGCTGTCGATCAAGTGCCACAGCTTCGCAAGCTGGTACCATTGGATGCCTGGCTGCGCGTTGGGGCTGGCCTTGTTGAAGCCCGCAACAAGGTCCGGGTTGCGGCCTGACGCGGGCCGTCCCGCCAGGATGGCTTCGGCAAACAACTCGTGCAGATCCTGCTCCGACGTGTTGTAGCAGCCCATGGCGTCGTCGAGCTGCTCGCGGAGCTTGGCGTCCGCGTTGGACACGTAGCCGACGCCGAGGATTGGGCCCGGGCTGATGATGCTTCCCACCAGGCCTCTGCTGCGACGTTGGGAGACGAGGCTTGACATGAAGGAATTGGCGGCTGCATATGCCGATTGCGAGCGGTTTCCGACATGTCCCGATATGGAGCCCATCAAGATGAAGAAATCTAAATCTTTGTCCGAGTATACCTCGCTGAGCAAAATGCTGCCTTGGACCTTTGGCTTCGTAATGTCCTGCCAATCCGTGAATGACGTCTTGGACAGCCACGCATCTCGAATCACGGTCGCTCCGTTTACGACGCCGCCAATCTCAGGATATCGCTCAAGAATGATGTTTTGGGTCTCAAGGATCGACGCCTTCTCTGTGACATCCCTACTGGCTGTCAGCACATGAAAACAATCGATGAAAAAGGCAAGGAGGGGGGGGGGGAGGGGACTCACATCGCGAGAACCAAAATACTTGCCCCGGATTGTGACACTTCATCGATCCACCACTGCTCTACCTTTGGGGATCGACTGGTCAGGACAAGATATCGTGCACCCCTGCAGATCATCCATTCTGCTACAGAGCGCCCCAGACTCCCAGTCATGCCAGCGAGCAGATACGTCTTGGCGGGGGACAGAACCACGGTAGAGACGGAAGGGCAAAGGCGTACCTCGACCTCTTCAGTGCTCGTCCAGTCGATAATCTGCAACAAACTGAGCTGATCGGCGGCCTGATGGATATCCACGAGCTTCGGCGTGAACTGGGTTAGCGCCAACTCCAACGCGTCGCATCGCGCACGGTCCGGAAGAACTGTCTCTGCTGCTGGATCGCGTGTACCACAGTAAGTGAAGGCTTGGATAGGAATGTTGCAAAGACTATGCAGGCTCTCGCGCCAAACGGCAGACGGGAAGAGGGACTCCAAGCGCGCGCCAAGCCCGTCGTCGGTGCTGAGCGGCAGCTTCGCATCGAGGAAGACTGTGGTGGTTGCAATGTGGGACTGTAAGGCGCGTTTTAGTTCATGGGCCGAAGCCATTCTGTGCACTTGAACTGTCGCAAGGCCCGACGGATCGCCCTTTGCTGGGTTGGCAGTGACCAAGACCAGCTTCACCCCTCGAACCGCTGCGGACGTGGACATGGCCAGCTGCAGAGCTTCATCTGCCTCGTACATGACAATGGTGCTGTCCATCTCGGCTTGACGGACGAGACTCTGAGAGAGGAGCGCCAGTTGGACACCATGCAGATAGGCTGCTTCCTCGGCGGCGCCAATACTGCTCGGTACAGCCCGGCACAGCCTCGCAGACGACTCTAGGAGAGACTGGCGGGTGCTCGAAAGAGTGAACACGCGGCCGCCGGTTTTCAGACATGTACCGACCACGAGGTGTAGCATACCGGCTCCCTCAAACCTCATGGGAGCCGACGTGGAGTACCGAGCACGCACCGTGATTGCTCCGTCTGCCCCTGCACTCGCAGGTGCATTGTGTGTTTCAAACAGTTCGCCAGAATCTGCCATTGTAATGTTGGAACTTTGAACATCTCGTCGGATGAAGATGGCACGTCTGCTCGACATGTAACGTTGGTTCATCGCAGATTCGTTCCTGAGACGTGGGATCCATGTCTTGCCACCGTGTACACGCAGTTCCGTCTCGGTTGACCAGACGCGGTCGCGCAAGGCATAGTCGTCGTCGCGGTCGAAAAATTGCATGCGAAGTAGCAGCTCGGAGATGATGCGGGCCTGAACAGACTCCGAGTCGACAATGTTTAGGTGCGTATACCGCGCATGGGGGTTCTCAAAGGCAGCAGATCTCAACAGGCCATTGTTCAAGCCAATATGTGGTTCGATGCTCTCAGAACCGCAAGAAACCCACAGCAGGGTATGGCAAGTATCGAAATTAGTTTCAGGCTGTCGAACTGAGGCTCCGTCATGTCCTTGAGCAATGTCCCGTCAACGTCGAGGATGATTCCGGCAGACCTGGAGGCGAGTTGTCTCAGGTTCGGATCATCCAAGGTGGGAGCAATCGTGACTCTGTGGAAGAATTGTGACAAAGTTGTCTGCAACTCTCGAGAAAGCTTTGTCGCGACTGAAGAGGCTGATCCAATTATGTATACATCGTCATCTGCCGGCTCAGCTGGGCCAGCATAGGCCAGCGGCTCTCGCAGCTGCAGCATGGTCTCATCCACAGCCTGCGATATCAAGACAGAGAGTGTTGGCAGACCGTTGTCATGGTATGGAGTGACTGAGTCCACGCCGGAAAAACCAGCAGCTCCAAGATTATACTCCCAGCTATCGAGAACCGCCGTCGGCGCGAAGGACCAACTGTCCAGCTCATTGAGCCACCCGCTTTCAAAGGTGGAGTAGATGAAGAAAGCACCAAGAAGATCTGGATTGATGCATGCTGCGAGCAATAGGAAGCCTCCAGGTTTTAGTAGTGACCTGAGCCTAGTCAACATCTCTTGCAACGATGCAGTTGGGTGAAGCAGACTTGTCGCAATAACAAGGTCGTACGACTGCTTGGTGAATCCTTGGTCCAAGGGATCTGCCGCGATATCGAAAACCTTGTACATGAACTTGTCCGACTGGTCCGAGAACAGTGCCTTGGCAGCGTCAAAATACTCGGGCGAGCTGTCCGTACAAGTGTATGAGTAGTATGACTGTCCGATACCATCGAGAATGGCACGCGTAGCAGAACCTGGCCCTGCACCAACCTCTAGAATCCTCATGTGAGGATACCGAAACGTGATTTGACTTGCAATCGATGCCATCTGCTGGAGGACATGAGGATTGACCAGCTCTCTCGTCAGGCGGGGAATTAACTCGTCTTCCTGCTGCAAGACTTTGGAGATTGTCGTCGCGCCACAGACCAGGGACATGGTTTTCTGTCCAATGACATCAATCGTGTGCGCAATCACGGAGGGGCCACTGAGTTTAGAACGAACATGCTCCATGGTATCGAGCAGGTCATCACTCGCGCAGACTGGATGTGTGCCTGCCCGAACAGAAGCAATGACATGCTCGAACCAGCAAACAACCTTTTCGCCATGCGGAGGGAGCAGAATGGTGTTGTTGGGGTAGAACTGCTCGACAACATGTTTCATATACAAAATAGCCAGCTGACTCTCCAGTCTGGTGTCACTGCCAAGTTCAGAGATGGGCTGGGGGCTGCCAACTGTGACTTGGGGATCGAGTGGCCCCCAGACAACTTCGGAAAACATGAATCGGTCGTCAGCCGCGGTGGGAGCCATCAGCGGCGACACTTGAACACCATAAAACTGGATAGCGCAGTTTCCGGAGAGGTCAAAGATGGCCAACTCACCTTTTGCACCACCATGACCAAAGTCGGCCACTCGTGCCTCAAAAGCGACTTCTTCATCAGCCAAGTTTTCGCGCTCAGCGAAAAAGGGATTAATAGTCACCCTGGAAATTCCAGTCGGGATGAATAGCGTGTAGAGTCGGCCGTCCTGAGGCTCTCCGATGGCCGCGAGGAATCCCTGCAGGAGCGTATCCATCATGACGGGATGCACGAGCAGAGCACTGTCGGGGTCTCTCAGGCCGGCGTTTCTCATGAGTCCGCTTGCCCAGTCTTTCTTCCTGCCGCACTTGGTAATGCCGCGAAAGAGGTCCTCGTATCCATAGCCCAGCTGTCTCCAGTAAGAGTACAATTCATCGACGTCGATATGGCCCAAGCCCTGAGGAGGGCTGCTTCTGAAGGGTAGTAAAGATGTATCCTGCTCGCCAAAGGTAAGTTCCAGGACGCCATGCGCGCAGGGCCGGAAGCCACCTGCAAATGAGGCATGGCAGGCAAACTGTGCAGTTGCCCTCGTAGTTGCTGAACTCGTATGAAAGCCCTGCACTTTGAATAAAATCTCAACATCTGCCGACTGAGAAGAGCCATCTTTCAGGATGATGGCATTGTCAATCTGGAGGTCGCGCAGCTGAATTCGACGCAGTGACGTGGTGCCCGAAATGATGGTAGCGGCCTCGACTGCCATGGCAATGTAGCCTGTGGCTGGAAAGACAATTTGAGACTCAATTTTGTGACCGCGTAGCCAGGGCATCTCCTCCAGGCGCAGGTAATTTCTCCAGCACCACTCTCCATTTGTCTTTTCCGTGCTTGAAGTTCCGAGTAGCGGATGAGAATGCTCGGGTCGATATGCAAAGGCCATAGAGGCCCTTGACTCCGCCCAATATGACTGAGTATGGTCAAAGGAATAGATTGGGAAAGTCTTTGCCGCGGCTGTCATGGAGGTCGATACGTTGCCAAACAGATCAACGTAAGAGTGCAACCTGCAAGAGCCTGGGCCCGCGACAGCCCATATGTAGCCTAAAGCCGCGGCAAAACAGTCTAGCCCGCCTTTTCCGCGAGTGAGAACGGAGGTGTACGGTATCTCGGCTCCGTTGGGACTTGAAAGGCTTTCTGAAAGTACCAGCTTCGCCGGGTTCTTGAGCGTCGCGTGCGGTCCCAGCTCGACGACCAGATCGGGGGCAAGCGCCTGCGCCGCCGCGGCGATTGCTTCCGTGAAATGAACAGGCTCCAGCATATTATCGACCCAGTACGAGTCTCTCAAGGAATCTATATCTTCATGGCCAATCTCATGTCCAGGCTTCAGGCTGGAGAACCATCTGGCCAATTGACAAGGTTGCGCCTGGATACCAACACTCTGGAGAGCTGTGAGATAGTGTCTGGAACATGGTACCATGTGATGAGAATGGTACCCTTTATCAACCTTCAAGACTCGCACAAAAACATGCTGGCTCTTGAGGAGCTCCGCAATCTCACCAATGGCATCAGAGTCTCCCGAGAGTGTCACGCTTGCCGGCGAGTTGAATGCAGCAATAGTGGCGCGACCTCGAAACTCTGGCCGGTCGCAGAGCGCGCTGGCGTCTTCCGCACTGAGCTCAGCAGCGGCCATGGCGCCGACGTGAGCGCCCGAGCCGGCAAACTTGGCCACGAAGCCTCGCAGGTGCGCGATGCGAATGGCGTCGGCAGCGCAGAGGACGCCGGCCGCATACGCGGCGACAATCTCGCCGGAAGAATGGCCCACGACGGCCGAAATGGCGAAGCCAATGTGCCGCAGCAGATTGACCTGCACAATCTGCAACGCAGAGCACAGCGGCTGCGAGATGGCGGCCTCGTTCAGTCGTGATGAGTCTTGACTGGCGGCAAGCTCGTCCATCAGCGAGTAGTGCGGGCGGTACTGCACCGGCAGTGTATCAAGACTGTCCTGCAGCTCGGTAATCCATTGCCTAATCTGCGGCGAAGCAAGGAAAAGGTCAATGCTCATGCGCGGCCACTGGGAGCCCTGGCCAGTGAAGATGACTAGAATACGCTTCGGGCTGGAGCCGGTCTTGCGGACCATGGAGGACAGAGCACCAGTGTTTTCTTTTATGCGTAGCAACTCCAAGTCCAACTTGGATTCTAGCTCCTCCGTGGACGACGCATGTATGACGAGTTTGTGCGGAAATGCATCTCGTCGCGAAAACAGAAACGCGGCAACATCAGCATAGGAAATGTCGGGGGCACTGGCTAGGAACTGGCGCCAAGACTGAAGGAGGGCAACAAGGCTCCGGTCGTTGAGTGCCGAAAAGACAAAAGGAAGCGGCACATTGTGCAGGCTTGCTTGCGGTCTGCACAAATCCGCATCATCAGTCTTTGCGACGCCGCTGTCGTAGCTCTCGAGGATTGCGTGCGCATTGGTGCCGCCGAAACCAAACGAGTTGACCGATGCTCTTCGGGGCACACCTTGCGGTAGCTCTGGCCAAGGCTGCGCTTCTGTAGGAATACGCAGATTCTGGTAAAAGGGCTCGACCTTTGGGCTGAGGGTATGGAAGTGCAGGTTTGGGACAATAACGCCATGGTGGATGGACAGGGACGCCTTCAAGAGTCCGGCCAGTCCTGCTGCACCTTCAGTATGGCCAATGACAGTTTTGACAGACCCAACCAGCAGTTTATCGCCTGCAAATCCGTTTCTGCGTGGACTTTCCAGATATTGCGTTTCGGTTGTGTTGGTCTGCTTGTAATTTGCAGTCAAAGAGTATTCATCCGTACCACCCGCTTCTCCGTTTGTTGCTGGGAGCTCGACAACAGTGCTGCCGGCTTTTGCATTTTTCGTCGGGAAGAAAACTTTAGCAATAGCGCTAGCTTCCTCAGGGTCTCCGGCTTGTGTGCCGGTACCGTGAGCCTCAAAGTACTGGCAGCGCTCCTCTGGTCTGTCGGGGCAAAGCCTGGCCTTTGCGTACGTTGATCGAATCAGCTGCGATTGCGCCGCTCCAGACGGCATGGTGATTCCCATGGTGCGGCCGTCTTGGTTGACACCAGTCTCTCGAATGACACTCTCGATATGGTCGCCGTCCGCAATGGCATCGGAAAGCCTCTTGAGAACGACGGCCGCGATGCCGTCCCCGCGAGCATAGCCGTCGGCTTTGGTGTCCCACATTCTGCTCCGCCCGGTCGGAGAGAGCATGTTGAGAGGAGAGGCAAATATGAAAAAGGAGGGCGACATGATGAGATTCGTACCACACGCAAGAGCCATGCGGCAGCCACCCTCACGGAGGGACTGGACTGCGAGGTGGACGGCAACCAAGCTCGAGGAGCAGGCCGTATCAACAGTCATGGATGGTCCTTTCCAGTCAAAAAAGTATGACAGCCTGTTGGACAGATTGTTGCGGGCAAGACCGATTGCGGTATACAGCGGCGCGTGGTCTATATCCCTGTGGAGGATTTGGTTGTAGTCATCCGTCATGGTCCCGCAGAAAGCTCCCGTTAGCGAGCCCTGAAGTGATGCTGGCCGGATTCCGGCTCTCTCGACAGCTTCATAGACTGTCTCAAGTAAAAGACGCTGTTGCGGATCTATACTCTCTGCCTCCACCGCCGAGATGTTGAAGAATGGCGCATCAAAGCGTCGAATGTCCTCAGACAGACAGTACGCATTCTTGATATTGGTCGTCCCGTGATGCTTGCTGTCGGGATGGTAGAATGCGTCCATGTTGAAGCGATCAGCAGGCACTTTGGAGGACAAGTCAGCCGGGTCTTTCAACAGGGACCAGAACATGGACGGCGATGACACTCCGCCGGCGAACCTGCACCCAGAACCGATAATGGCAATAGGCTCAGAAGAATGCATTTTGGTGATGAGTAAGTGTTTGGCAATAGGGAAAGCTGAGTAAGGCCAGAAGAGTTGCGGATAGGTCAAGTGCGAATTGCGTGGAATGAGGCCAACAGAAAGCGTGTCGACCGATCTCGCCCGAATAGATACTCTTAATACCTGATGAGACGGGCAACAGGTAACTAGCCAATATTTCAACAAACTAATCTATCAAATGCATTGCGTCATAAAGAAAGTCACAGTGGCGACATCGTGAAAGTACCGTATTCACTGGTCGCCCAGGCATGGCCGCTCGCCATGTTTCGCTGGCTACAGAAGCCACCCGAAGGCACATTGCGTAATACGAGAGACTGCAGTAGTTCCAAGGCTTCTATATTCACAGAGTTGTAGTTGTACCGATACGTGAAGGCCAGAGAGCATGTTTGAGATCGCCATGCTGCTGCGACTCCTGAGACGATGCCGCAGGATCACGAAGGCTGCAGTGCGTCCTGGCGTTGTATTTACGGACTGTAATACATGATTCTAACAGGGGGCTCAATACATCCTCTCACGACAGCAAAGACAAAGTTTGATTTCGCATGAGCCAGTACAATAGGAAGCGGGTTCATGGCATCCCGTCTTTGTCCGCAAAACATTACAATCGTGCAGGAGCAAGGGGTAAGATTTTGCATTGAAAATGAACTCGCAAAGTATTTCCACCTTTCTGCGCAGTCTTATTCACAGAAATGGCGACGAAGACACCAAAGCCAAACAATACGCCAAACTTGTGCAATACGCGGTCAGTCTGCTTGCTTGAGGGGAGAACTGTTGAAGAGGTCCATCACGGCTGACTGGAGCAATTTATCACAGATATTTCGCGACAACTTTAAGCTTACAACTTGGATTGCGCTCGGCGCTGCAGTACAGATGCTTCTCTCGTACTTGCTACCTCGCGCCTTTGCGGTAGCCCCGGTATCTCTGCTTTTGGCGCATCGCTTCCTGTGCACGATCCTCGTCCACAAGGGTCTGCTTCACAATAGACAGATGGACAGGGTACTTTTGGGAAAACACTGCGTCAAGACTCTTGCAGCCAATGTCTCTTTAGCCGAGAAGCCCTTAGGAGAAGAAATCGCCGTCCTCATACTGGCAGCACGATCAAACCAGTGAGCTGCCTTGCTCCCCCCTCCCTCCTGCAACTACTGACACTGAACAGTGCGCTTGGGGTTCTTGGCCCTGGATATCGAGATGTCTCCAACTACATAAACAACATGGTTCAAGATTTATTGGACAATGCAGATAATCATGGCTGTGAGTCTCTAATTCTAGGGTTGGCAAATGTTTCTGGCGCCCCTGCTGACTTGGTGCAGTCCTGGGACAGACTACCTGGATTGCCGCAAATGAAAGACATACCAACAACCAAGTCATGGTACTATGCTACTTCCGATCCATGCACCAACTGCATGCGTATGCGCACGGTCCGCTGCACAGCAAAGCGTGGAGGTGGTGGAACAGAATCACGGCAACTCACCCGCACTTGAGCATCATGCACGAAATGTATCACGCACCAAAGGACCACTGGGAAAACGTGTTTATAAACAATCATGCGACTGGGATAGGTAAGTTGCCCGACGTTTTGACCAGCGCGAGTTGTTAATTCTCCGCCTGCTACCAGCTTCCATGCAGTCTCTGGCGAACCTTGACAATGGCAAGTTCCCGGGTCTGGTTGATGCCAGTCGGGGCATTCTCCGGACCCAGATGGGTCGACTAGGCCGTGGTGATGGCACGGAAAATGAAAACTACGGCGCAGCACCGTATAGGTCGCTCCGGCAGACGTGAGCCACGTCATGTACGCGGGGGGAAGCCGGCGTCGGTCTAGATCCAGTACCTCGAGTAGCACTGCATTGTTGAACCAGGTGATTCATGAGTCGAAGATGTCAAATGTCATCCACAATAACCCATCATTCGTGATGTGGAGGACTACCAAACGTGGCGTGCTTGAAGGAGACAATCGTATATGCCGTGGCATTGACTTTGTACACAACATTTCCTTCATTATATAGGCGGAGTGGTGAGTGATTTCGAGGTGCACAAGAGCGCCACGACGGGGGCGACTTGATCGATCCGCAAGCACCGGGAAATTTACAAAGATCTAGACAAGAATAGCTAAAGGAAAAGAGACGAGGTGTTGGAGGGACATTAGTTGGTTACACCCAACATTTCCCGACACAGTGTATTACCTGAAATGGCCACAATTAAGCAATATTCTGTTGGATCGGGGCAAATTACAGCATTGCAGCTTTAATTTGCCATTGTAAAACTAGCTGCACCATCGACACACCTCAGCAGGATGAGATGGGCAGGGCAATACTTTGTCGGCCCGAGCGACAGCTGCAGATGACGGCGGACCTCACGTACATGGCGAAAACTGGCACTTTTTCTGGCAGCGACTACCAACAAATGGCAGCAAATCAGACAACGAGTAACTCAGCTTCACACAATTTTAGAATCTTGTCTAGTACAAAGGTCATTCAAACACCAACACCCACTCTTCAAATGTGACTGATTATTATGCGTCTCAAGTCGCGTCTAGACACCTTTTCGCTGCTCCAAACCCGCGGCCACGAACTGAGTCCGAGCTGCTGGAGACAAGCCGCTCCGCTGACGCAGTAGTATGGACCAATGCTTCGGACAATATTGTTGATGTCTGACACGGCCATGTCCTTGCCGACATTCCGCTTTTCCAAACACGGCATACGGCAGCTGGCCGCCGTCGCAGCCCGGCACGCCAACAACATGAACCTGCATCGCAGTCAGTAAAAAAGTCTAGACGTTGTGCACCCACGCTCCCGTCCGGAGCAACACGAGAAACATCAAGGCAGCGGCAAGCGTACCTCGTCATGAAAGTGTTTCCTCAGGCAGTTCTCAATGGTTGCGGGAAAAACTAGCACGCCGCTGCACCTGATTACGTCCTGGCTGCGGCCGAGGATGTAGACTTGGCCGTCATCATCGAGGACCGCCATATCGCCCGTCTTGAACAATCTGCCAAGTGTGTCCGCATACACTAGCGATGGCGGAATCTCCCTGTCTATGTAGCTGGTGAAGACAACGTCACCTCCAACATGCAGTTCACCCGCCACACCACCACGCCGCACCACACAGCCATCTTGATCCACGATTCTGATTCTTCCGCCAGGCATGGCAGTACCCGACGAGGCAACACCCAAATGTGTCGGAACGCTCTTTGGATAGCCAACGGGCCACCCAAGCACACCTACCGCCTCTGTCATCCCCCACATCGGGTACACTGACGCGCCCGGAAACGACTGGCGCAGCTCCTCGAGCTCCGCCGCCGTGGCGATATATCCAGTGACGAAGACGTTTCGCAAAGACTTGACTCTTGCCCGAGAATAGTTTTCATGCCTGGCCAGTTGCAGAATGCCCTGTGGCGAATGTCCGATGATGGAGACTCGATGCCTCTCGATCGCGTGCAGAGTGGCGGCGGGCGAAAACTTCCCGTCCGGTATGACAACCGTCCTCGCATTATACCAGGACAGGTACACCATGCCAAGCGCTACGGTATGCGTGTTTGAGCCAACCACAGCCGTGGCTATGGCGTGTGCTGGTCTCGGGCCAGCCCTGGGATGTGTTTGGGCCGTCGTGCTGGCTAGCAGTGTCCGGACACTCTTCTGCACGCCCTTGGGCAAGTCTGATGACCCGCTGGTGAAGACAATGGAAAAGAATCGATCAAGGCTGTCAAGTGCCGTGTTTGCCTTGATGAGGTACTCCTCGTCGGCAAAGGATCGCTCTGCAATGTCGCCGAAGCTCCACCAACCGGCGCGTGGTTCCTTCAACGGGCCGAGGCATAGGCCCAGGAACGGAGAAACGGCCAAATCCCTGACGTTGTCAATCATAACCGCCTCAGATTCGCTTTCTACCACAATGGAAGACGGTGCAAGAAGTTCAATACGTCGTCGTAATTCGGCCTCGGCAGCCGAGTCGAGCAGTGTCTGTGGCAAGCCGGCAGTGGTGTAGCATTTCAACGCCGCAACATGGACCAGCAAAGCCCATTCTGAAGTATTTGGGACCAGATGCAGTATGGTTGATCTTGGTGGCATCTGATGTTCTTCAAAAACTGACGCCAGCCGGGCCGCGCCGCGTCGCAGCTGCACATAGCTCCAAGTCAGACACTCTGCCGATGGCGCAGAGGTCCCTACAAGCCCTTCCAGATGATCAGCTGATTGATGACAAGCAATCAGCGCTGTGGTCTCCGGACCGAGGTCAAATCCGCGCTGCAAAAGTGACCAGGCCGAGTTGCTGGTAAGAGGACGCGGTGGACCACCGTCCAGCTCAGCCAACAAGTCTCGAGGCCCGGGGCTATATGCAAGTCCCATCGAATGAGCAGGGTTAGAGACATCCGCCAGCTTCTGCATGGTAGATCAAGTATAATGGATGAAAAAAAAAAGCACAAGAACTCAACGTGGCGTTGCTAGAAGAAGAATCGGCTGTTGCAGACGAGTATCCTAAACTGCGCTGATCGTGTGAAATTATATGCAAACTCGTTCGTGGGCGCTCCGAGTCTGTTTGTCGCCTCAAACTGGCGCAAAGAACTCTGCTGCCATACACCAACAGGCAGCTCTCCCACACCCAGTAATAGCGCGACGCATGGGCAGTGTCCGGTGAGACGTCAGTGCCTTGTGCGTGATGGTGGCAACGTGGGCAATGTTCCGGGGATCGGCCTGCAGCCAGTTGATGGTAACAATACGAGCCAGTTCTCGGGTCATTTCCACATACACTCCCACTTGCGGCATGATCATCGGGCCAGCCTCGTAGCTGCACGAGAAATGCAGCGCTCTCGACCACCGCATATGGTGCTGCGTGAGAAGCACATGGTGTGGCGGTGCCGGCACCCCGAGGAAGTCATGTTACACGGAATCATCCAGCTGTAACGGCAAGATCTGACTTGTTGAGAGTGAGGCGTGTCGGGGAAGAGGTACAGTCAAGCTCCCGCAAGTGGCCAGTTCCAAGTCTGCCGGCTGGTCCTCCACTGTCGATGCGTTTGCATCCTACATCCGCACCCACCACGCCTCATGGCTTCGCCCAACCCGCCAGCTGCAGCAGATGCAGCTGCGATTGCCTCGCAAGATAAGGATATATCATCCGTGGCTCAAAATAACCAGTCGCCGAGCCTCGGCTCCCGTAGTGCCACAGTGCCTCCATGGCGTTTCTGGCTGCTGGCCATTGGGTTCGCCACCCGTGCTGCTCTGCAAACCCACATCGCGCTTACTTTTTCTCGCAGCATCTGTCTCAGTCTCTTCCTTTCCATGATTGATACGTCCATAGTATCAACCTGTCTGTACACGATCGGGACCGAGTTCAACGCGGCGCAATCGGTCAACTGGGTAGCCCTGGCCTATTCGTTGGCGCATCTAGCATGCGCAGCCACGTTTGCTCAGCTTTCCAATGTTGTTGGAAGACGCAATTGCTTGATAGCGGCGAGCAGCATCTTTTTTACCTTTTCATTGGCTTGTGGCTTCTCACAAAATATTGATCAACTCATTGCCTTCCGTGCGCTTCAGGGCATTGGCGGCTCCGGTACGTGTCCCGTACTCCTTCGTCATCGTTCCCTCAATTCCGCGCTGATACATTGTCCACATAGGGCTCTATTCTTTGCCCATGATTATTCTGCCCGAGATTTGTCCTCTGCATCTCAAACAATACATCAGCGCCATTGTCTCAGTAGTTGTCGCCGGCTCATCCGTTCTAGGCCCGACGCTTGGTGGCATCTTGACGCACTATGCAACTTGGAGATGGGTTTTCTGGATCAAGTACAAATAATGCGCGGCTATTCATGCGTTGAGTCCTGCTAATCATGTCATGCAGTGGTCCGACTTGCATTGTTTCCATGTTGACATTTGTACTGCTGTGGCCACCAGCAAGATGCCTGCCCAGCATCCCGAAGCAATCCTGGAGGTCACTCGATGCTCTTGGCACATTTCTACTCATCTCTGCAGCAATTCTTGTGGTATTTACTTTTCAGAATGCTGGCGAGTCGGGAGATGCTGTGTGGACGAGCGCTGTGTTCATTGCACCCTTGACCGTTGGCATATGTAGCTGGGCGCTACTCTTTGCATGGGAGTGCATAGTCGATCGGAGACTGAAGCCAGCCATTACACCCGCATTTCCCATTGCCCTCTTTCGCAACCGAAAATACGCATCAGGGGTGCTGAGCACAATGGCGACTGGCTATCCCTTGCTCCTCATCATATTTTCTTCCACGACCAGGGCGCAGGTCGTAAGCGGAAAGAGCTCGCTGATCAGCGGCATAATGCTGTTGCCAATGCTAGGGATGACTGCCATTGGTGGCGCGATTGCCGGCAAAATGAACCGCGGTCGTCGTCGCGCCCCCGAGACCATTCTTGCCGGTGTGTGTCTCGTACTGCTCGGCTGCGGGCTTCTGACGACTGTACGCGGGCCAGACGACGATGCAAAGGCTCTTGGCTTTCTCATTTTTCCCGGCCTGGGGTTCGGCCTGATAACAACCGCGGCGACGATTATGGCGACAGTGGAAACGTCTCCTCAGGATCGTGGTATGTAGTGTAACAGCAGCGTTGTTCCTGGTGTAAGCTAACACTCTCAAAGCATCCGCCCAGGGAACCTTGGCTCAGCTCAGAGTTCTTGGAGGTAGCCTGGGAATATCTGCGTCAACCGTCTTGCTGCATCAGGAGATCTTCAAACGCTTGGGCGGTGTTGCTAGCCCGCAGGACCTTTCAGCCCTTGGTGGCAGACTAACACATCTTTCGCCTGGTGAAGGAGAGGCAGTACGCGAAGCCTACTCTGAGACCTTTCGCAGAGGTATGGTCTCGGCAAGCGTCGTCTCAGCGGTCGCTGTCTTGTCCGCGTTGGGGGGCCAACGGTGGCAACGAAACGGTATCAAAAACAGGAACTTGAGCGCCGACATGACAAAGGGGGGCTTGCCAGTGGCAGAGCGCACAGCCAGGATGCAAACCGCATGATTGCATCCAAAGGGCCCAACGCGCATTAGTTGGCGCTAGTCTTGCGGGATCTACAGCGCGAGACGTTGACACGGTCATTGTTGTTGATGTTTTCCTGGTCGTTTTTTTTTCTTTGCTTATTTTTTATTCAACGTCCAGAGGAGCGTAATAACAGGCGAAAAGGTTGTTATATGTCTACTGCAACAACTGATAACTCGCGAGCTTCAACCACAAACGCGACAAAGACGGCGGCGTGACAAACCACAATTCAGTCAGACACTCCGAGTTCCTCGCCATTTTTCTGCAAAGCCAGAAACGCTTCGCAACCGCCTCACTGGGGCGCCAAGTTGTCGTCTCCCACTAGTTCCGTAGTTCCGACGTATTCTTGGACTCGGAAACACAAGTTATCCAGGGACTGGGCTGGTATTTGCTTCTGCCACCAAAATTGGAGTACCAATGCGTCTCCGCTGCCTACGTCTCGTCAAACTCGCTATCACGGCCTTACTACGTAGCAGAATCCGTGAGCTCCGCCACTAGCCTGATGCGCCCTATTAGTACGACAGCACGATTCAAGCGCAGCCAACTGCGTTTTATAAATGTGCTCGCTCGCAAATAGCTTCTGAAACACGGTTCCTCTTTAGTCTGATGAAACCCTGACACTAGATTGTGAATCGAAACGGGTCTACCGCCTTGTCAGGCAGCTCCAAGCTGACCGCGCAAGTAGGTTACAATTAAAGCCGTGCAGATCCGACATAAAATAGCCTAGTCGCGACAGATTTATGCGGGTTGCGACCCGTCTTCTTGCGTAATCGACAGACAAGATCGATCTCTAGGCCATAAGGTCAGCATTCCTGGTCACGAATCAACTCAAAACAAAGCCCCGCAGCCTACAAGTCAGGAACACAAGACAGACTGGACATCGGAACAAGCCGATACAGCTGTGCGTGGAGCAAGATAAAGACAGATACGCGAGCGAACACTATGCATTAGAAGCGGAGTCACAGTTTCTGAGCAGTTTCCAGGCAGCGATGAAGCGTTGGAAAACGGCCATGATTCGCAACCTTGACCCGCAAGCTCATAACGGAGGCAACAAGTTTATTCTGGCAAGACCCCGCCAGACATCGAGTCGGGGTTTCAGCAAAATAGATGGCATGGCGTCCTCATAGTAGGTGGGTAGATGAAGAAACACGAGCGGCCGCGCAGAAGAGGTATATAAGGAGCTCTGGAGACGACGGGTCAAAGAAGTCATAAACACAGACATACGACACATTCTTATTCTTACCAAATTCTACTTTATTAGCTTCAATCATCATACCAAGATGCAGCCTCAATTCATCCTCGCATCCTTCCTCGTCAGCCTAGCTGTCGCCGAACCGCAAAAGATTCAATTACCCGAGGACGACCCCAGCGCCAACGGCAGATGCCCTAGAGGCAAGGCCGTTCCTGGTCCGTCTGGAACGTTTTGCGTCGCCAACAATGGCAGGATTATTGGCCCAGCCATCCTTCCCGGCTGCGGATTCCCGGTAAGGAAAAGACCTCTTGCCCAACAGGGTCTCGAGCGTTGCACAAGTTGCGGTTGAGAGAAATGAGTGCTGACAAACTTTTTTTTTGTCGTCCAAGGCCTGCGTCAGGCAGCCTGGCTGCGAGGCTGTCGTCGGTGAAAACGGTTGCTTTGAGTGCCCTCCCGGCTGCTAAACGCCAACACTAACCAGTTATTTGAGGGGGGGGGGGCTTTCTCTGTCACTGGAACAATATTGCTGCTGACTAGCTCGCTACCTGCTTGTTCTCTGAGCCTAAATAGATGGACATGTTTACCTAGTGCAGAACCTCTATAGCTCGAAAAAGATTTCCCCAAACATAAAACAGCTTACGCCACTGTGAAGATGGGTCCGTGATTCAAGTTCAATGTGGAATTCCAGGATCTAGTCCAGTCTATCCAGGCCATCGAGAGGGTTAGAATGAACGTACCGTATCTTTGGCCTCGGAATCAAATAGTTCTGGTAGCGTCGCTCTAGGAACATCTATTACTAAATACATGTGGCCTGCCTTGTTGACGCTTTGGCGAACGTAATGCATCATGTGCTCCGGCACAAGGCGATTTAGCGGATTCTAACCAAGCCTCTCCGTCTCTTGGTCTGAAAAAGGACCATTGCGCCCAGGGATCAGAAGGAGACGCCTAAATCTGGCCACTTTCCCAAATGTAGCAGTCATGGCGTTTGCGTTGCCTCTCTTGCAAGTCTCTTCCAGGACGCTGTTGTAATAGACAGAGGAAGCGATTGGTATGCACGTCTGGCGATGCGAGATTCCAATCAGTGGCTGTCCAACAGGGCAGTGGCTTTTCATAAGAATGCCTGTTAATTTACAATGATTTGACAAGTGTCGCCCGGATTCCGCCAATTAGGCGGCGAATAATGCTCTAGCCTGCCTACTATTGGTCAGATGATGACAAGTCCCGTTCTTACCAGTTTCCTCCTTGACGCCTTTCATTAGTGATGGGCTTCACCGTCAACTTTGAGTTAGCCCATCCAACCAGTACGATCCGTTTTCTTGATCTGCTCCAACAAAATTATCAAGTTGCTTCTTGATTCAGGTGCAGATCCCAATGCGGGCGGGGGCTTCAACAGGGCTTCCAACCCTGACTGCTAAAGGTTGGCCGCCCGGGGAGGATGAGCAGCAGCTCTCTTGTCTCAGGCTTCTTCTCGCTCATGGCGCAGATCCAGTGGCTATGAGCGCAACAGCGCACACTCCACTACACGCAGCTTGTCGTGCCGGTGCTGCTGGCTGCGTACGACTGCTTTTGGAGGAGTACAATGCGGATGCCGTGCGCGCAGACAACATGGGATGGACACCCCTCCATCTCGCCGTCAAGTCAGGGAAGCTCGATATTGTCCAAATGCTGGTTGCACGAGGCGCCAATGTCAATCATGACGACCGAGACGGCCGCACGGCGCTGTACGTCGCTTGTAGGCTTGAGCAGCCGACTGAAATAGTAAAGTACCTGCTCTCACAAGGGGCTACTGCAGACTTGGCCGAATGGGATCGTGGTGCTATAGAGGACCGGTCCTCGGAGCTCTCTTCCTACCCTCGCCCGAGGTATGCGCCACTCAGTCTGCAGAAAAGCTACCCTACCATCCCGCACGTTGGAGCTATTTCTCAATTTCAGTAGTCAGGACTGGGACGAAGCTCTGGTTGCAGCATGCGCATGGGGACAATTTGCAGCTGCCAAGACCTTTCTTGATCATGGAGCGGATCCCAACACCAGACTGGGAGGGACCACTCCCCTATGCCGTGCTGCCTCTGGTTATCATCTTGATGTGGTAAGACTCCTCGTTGCACACGGAGCCGATGTCAATGAGCGCAATCAAGATGGCGTGGCGCACTCTGGCGTCAATGTACAATGCACACGGAGGCATCGTCAAGTTTCTCTTGGCATCGGGCGCCGATATTGGGCGTGCGATGAGCCCGCCGCTCGAGAGCGGCAACCTTGAAGAGTTTCGCCAACATGGGGCACCGGCCCCCCTCAGCCGCGCCGACAGCGCAATGCGACTGGCGATGCATACTGCCGCGACGACGCAGAACCGGCGGGCGCTGGAGCTGCTGCTCGACGAGGGCGGGCTGCAAGATGCCCTCTCGCCCGGGCAGTGGCACACTGTGCTCTTGGAGGCCTTGCGGGCTGGCAGCGGCAACTTGATCCGGGAGCTGATCGAGCGGGGGTTGGCCAGATTTGATGAGGAAGACTTGAGGAATAGAGATGCAGAGATGTGTAGGGAAGAGTACCCCGAGACTTGGGACACGGTGATTCATGTCATGACGAGCTCAATGTGAAGCAGACCTCGATACACAGCGCTGAGAGAACATCCCGGCCCGCCATACTCGTGCGACTCGACATTTAGATGAAAGGTCAAGCATAACACATTCACCCACCAGTTTAGCAAAACATTATATCGTGATTGCTACAGTATAACGAGAACGCAGTACTGTAGCCAATCGTTATGCAATGCTATTGTTCCAACTTGAAACTGATAAAACAGAGAAGCGACGCCGCCCGACGGCTACTGGCCGTGCGAGCTCTTCTCGTACCTATTATCCAAAATAAGCATCTGCCCCGGGAAGACCTTCGCCATCCGAAAAACGACTTTTACAGTGTCAAGCAGAGCGTCATACTAGTCTTTGAAGTGACAACAATCTCGTCGCAGAGGGATGATGGTAACCCAGCGCTAGTAGTATTCCGCGATCCTACCAGCCCCGACTCACGCTTGGTTCCTCATCATCTTCTACAAGCACTTTACATATGCGAGCAACTTGCTTCTTTTGCCAGACCTTTACACTATACCATGAGTGACAAGCAATCTCCATCGCCAGAGCTTTGCTACCTTTTGCAGCACTGTCGTGTTGGCTGCTAGCCAGCGACTTTGCTGGTGACAAGTGCAACCATTACGACATGACCGGGACAGAACGGGAGGTTGATGCCGGATTTGATCAAGTGCTTCAATGGACAAGAAGCAATCGTGAGTTTGCAGACAAGTGGCAGCCTTGAAGATGTCTAGGCAAACCCAGGGCCAAGCAGCAACTCGCTTCCATGTCAACCTGTACCCTGTCAGTATGAAGCACATTGACAGTCGACAGTGCCAGTGCTTCGCAAGCAATCTACCTTGTGCCCACTACTCTTCCTTGAATCTACTATCAAAGCACCCATCAGCCCGAACCCACATCTTACTCTCGCACCCAACGATACAGGATATCCGTGCGCATCGTGTACTTTGTCCCGCTCTGCACCTCGTCCCCCGAATGCAGCAGCCGCTTGTGCTGAAAGATCAACACGCTGCCCGCCTTGGGATCGACGTCCAGCCGCCGCTGCTCATCGTCGGACAGAAACGACGTCGCGCCGCCGACGCAGCCGCGTCCGTCGGCCGCCGTCTTGGCCGAGTCGCTCAGGAACAGATGCAGCGTGTAATGCGTCTCAAACGTGCTGCCGTCCGCGCCAACATACGAGTACGGGCCGTCGCAGTGCGCTGCATCTCCTCCGCACGCTCTCATCAGCAAAAAAATCGATCAACAGACTGTGACCATGACAGGTGGGAGGGGGGCTTAAAAACGCACGTTTGAAAAACTGCCCCTTTGTATACTTGAGGAACCGCATCCGCTCATTCAGCCGCTCAAACTGCCACTCCCCGCCCCAGCTGCCATACTTGTTCTTCTTCTTCTTCTTCCTCCTCTCCTGTGGCGGCCTGCTCAGCATCTCCCCCATCGACCCATCCTCATCCCCCTCCCCTGAACGCGCCTGCAGGCAGCGCTCCCAGACACGATCCACGACCGTCTGGCTATCCCAGATAATCCGCTCACTATTCCTATACCCCGTCACCGCCGCCTCGTACCCGTCGCCCATATTCACCAGCGCCGGACGCCACGGCGACGCACCGACCTCACCATCAGCATCATCATCATCAGGCACCGAGGCCTCGGCCAGCCGCAGCAGCTCGTCGCATTCCCCCGGCGCGAGCACATTGTCGAGCACCACGACAAAGCACCCCGCGTACTCGGGCAGCGGCGAGTCCTTGCCAAAGGAAATGTGCTTGTACGTAATCGGCGTCTCGGGCGGCGTCGTCAAAAAGGAGCTGGGAATGTCGACGGGCCGTGAGGTGTAGTGCGTGCGCTGCGCGACGGGCATGCTGCGCTCCGCTCGTGTCGCCATGGTTCGTGAGGCAATGCGTGTTGGTGGGCAAGAGGTGAATTGAAAGAAGCGTTCTAATCCAATAATCTTGAATTGGCATCGAATTATACCCATTGATGATGTTTTCTACGTCTCAGGCTTTGGGCACATTGGCATTTTATCAATGCCCGGGCAAGCATTGACTAGTCTGCCTTGTCGCAGGCAGCAGAGTCGAGGGCAATGTGCCCATCGTGGCTGTGACTCAGATCGGCCAAGACAGGAGTTTGCAGCCTGTTAGGCATCCAAGAAGCTAAAATCGCCCATGCAGGCTGATTGACTTGATTTCCATTTTGGTTAGCAAACGCTGTGTGGATGCAATCCGCCCGTAAGCACTGCTTTGATACGCGGCTTGCCTGTGGCGTGCGCATACAACAAGCCTCCACATCACAAGTCAATTCACATTGCTGCTCGGGTTCAGATGGACCAGGATTCAATGTACAAAGCTCCTATCGCGAAAGAATACAAAATGCCAAAATACTCCAAAAAAGGAACCAAGGGCTATCACATCAAAAACAAGATCCGCCAAGCGCCAGTTGTTTGGACTTCCCATCCACCGCACCCGATGGAAAGCCCGGCCCCCTTTCCCTTTTCAATCCTGTGCCAGAATTATCGGAAAAGAAACAGCAATAACAAAAGATAAGAAAATGGACGCAAGTCCAGGTATCATTCCCACGACAACCATACAAGGTCGTCTTATTCCCAGTCCAACAAATAGAAACCACTTGGCAAAAATGATCGTGCTGCTAAAAAGGTACATGAAAAAAAGAGATCCGTCTGGATCAGCGCGATGCTTTCAAGTGCATGCGCCAGGTGCCACTGCGCGTCGTGGGACGCCAAGTGCTGGCTGAGTTTTGGTGTCGGGTTCTCCTCGGCCGGAAGCCTGTTCCAACATTTTTATCCCCGCAAATCGGGCAAAGAGTTTTGTGTAGCTCTTCTATCGTAGTCGTCTTGATTTTCTCTCGTCTAAAACAAGCATTTAGCCCATCTTGACATCGGCGCTGGCGGGCTCCGCGGCAATGGCCAGAGCGGCCTTTTCATCGAGAACCATGGCCTCGTCCTCGGGTTCACGCTTCTTGCCCATGCGCTCACACCACTCTTCGGCGCTCACAATGGTACCGTCGAGGACGCCTGTAATTTGTGTCACCATGTCTAGGCCCTCCTTGGCTAGAACAAGCACTTTTTGCGCGCCTTCACGGAGGGCAGGGCTGTTGTCCTTGTTGGCCTCACCATCGGCCGTGCTGGGGCCCTCGTTCATGGTGGCGAGACGGAACCGCTGGGGCAGGCTGGTGAGGTGACGACGGACCAGAATTCTCGCATTCTCGGGCAGCGCGCCGCCAGCATACTTGGAGACGGTGGTGACAACTTCTTGCAGCGTCTTGAGGATATCAGTCTTGATGACTTGGATGCGGTTGGCGATTTCGGTGCGCGCCTCCTCGGGGGTCTTGGTGCCGCTGCCGCCTTCAGCTGACTCCATGCTGTGGTCCTTGTCTTTTCCGTTGCTTTCTTCCAGTCTGGCCTGGGTGCTGCAGGCACTCTCGTACTCTTCGAGCGCATCCTTGAGCGAGCTTATGGCCTTGTCCATGCGGCCGTTGGTCCATCGTAGCCACCTGAGACAGTACTTGAGGCTCTTGAGGCTCTCAGAGCTCATGGCAACGCTCAACCCAGAAGTGGACATGAAGAGACGTGTCTGCCAGGCGGCCTGGTTCTGGGCAGAAGTGGGAGGGCCGGCCGTCTCGCTGTAGGCCGGGGACCGCACTTCGTCGTAGGCGGGTAGTGTGTCGATGGTACTAACAGAGGAGCGACGAGCGCTTTTGGGTGTGGGAGGAGACGTATCGTTCGACCCGGTACCGTCCTCAGTCTCGTCAGCACCCTGTTCACCGACCTTCCGACGCTTCTTAGAATTGGTAGAGGACTCGGGTTCGGAGGTGGGCGCAGCATGTCTACGGCCGCCGAGGAACCATCGTACACCACCTTCGACGCCAGTTCTTCGCGCGGTTCTGTTGACGGTTTTGGCGAGAGGAGTGAGGTATCCTTCAACATACTCGGCACCGGACTTGAAACGGGGGGAATAGTTTTTTGTGCTATGATAATTGGAGACGGTCGAGGCGATGAATGGGTGCGCGGTGGTCAGAAGCTGTAGCAGCGGCTCAGGTCTGGGGGGTCGAGAGGCGCCAACGACAGTCGAGGAGGATGTCGCGACCTGCATGTTCTGTGGCGGCGGGCTCATCGGCCCAGACGTGTCGGGAGGAGACGAAACGAAATCTAGTTGCTACTCATTAGTAATGTTTCGACCACAGAAAGACGGCGGTGTCAGCATACCGGCTCTGAGGTCGCCGAGCGCTTCAGCGGCCAGGCGCACGTCGGGATCGTCGAGGGTGAGGCTGGTCGGGGTTCCTTCTTTTTGATGATCGGGCGAATGCTCGCTGGTGACGCTGTTTGTGCCGTCATAGTCGCCATTGACGGTGACGGGACTCTGTGCGCGCGAGGGCTGGTGAGGGGGCTGTCGGTAGGTCATGGTGTTTGCCTGAGGGGTCCAATTGCTGGGCGCCATGGCGGCGTGGTCGAGGGACATGTCGCGTCGGTGATGCTGAGGTCCGGCGATGGAGCTCAAGGACGGCAGAGTTCTGCTGTTGTCATGGCTGGCCAGCGGAGGCAGCCTGGCGGAGTAGTCTGGTGCGGAAGGAAGCGGTGGGCTGCCCATGGAGAATGCGGATGCAGGTGCAGAGGCAGCACCAGGCGGGGTGTAATTCGGGGGAGGCGGATTTAAACCAGTCGGCGGATGGAGAGGACGGAAAGGCAAAGGATGGCGCTGTGCAGGAGTATGGTTATGATTGTGGTGGTGCAGGCCGTGGGCGTGGGTAGGCGTGGACGATGGGGGGCGGGCAGAAGAGACAGCGGTAGCGACAGCGGCAGCAGTGCTGGCGTTGTTGGTGGCAGAAGGCTCAGGTTCAGCGGCGTCGAGGTGGTTGCTTGTGCGAGCGCTCGCAGTGGCGAGCATGTGATTGTGTTCCATTGGCGGCCGGCTAAGGATCAGCCTGACATGTGCGATACGTTGGGCGACCCAGGCCCGCTAAACCTGGGGGGAGGCGTTTGACGTGGTTGGCAGAGGGCGAGGGCGATGAACTCTGAGGCAGGATAAGCAGCCGCTAGAGATACAATATGAGACTCTTTGAGGTTTGCTTCAAACAGAGTCGCGAGGAGGATTCGATCAGGAAAATTTTCCAAAGTCGGAGGAAAAGGAGGAGGCGGGGGATGGAAGTGGAAGAAGACACGAGCCAAGCCCAGGAGCAAGAGTCAGTTGCCGTTGCTGTAAGCTGGGGCACCTATACCTGCACCTATGCCAACAGTAGATAGAGCCAGGCTATTTTGGGCGGGCAAATAGTGTTATTCAGCTATGACGGTCCAGTCAAGAAGAAGAAACTTGGGCTGAGACGCGGGTTGGACGGGCGCTGCAGGTGCTGCAAGGCAGAAGCAAGGCAACGGCCCAAACGACCCCTGGGCAGAACTCTTTGGTGGGATTACCACGGGCCTGAAGACTGGGGTCGGCCCCTGTTCTGGGGAATGCAGAAGGCCCTGAAAGTGTACTTGAGCACCCCTTCCATGTTTTAGCGTTGCACAGCGGCCCAAGAAAGCCTGTGAAAACGTGCTGTCACGAGAACCGCATATTTGTTGGGGCGGGCGGACCAGCGCGAGCCGGTTGGTGCGCCTCTGTCAGTCGCACGGAATTACTGGACTGGCATTGGCCAAGCAAAAGCTGACGATTCAAACCGACTTGGCGAGCCGGGTGGATGCACAGTTCCGGGCCCTTGCTGCAAAAGGCGGGCGCCAGAGCTAACGAACTAATGGCCATTCGCCTGTGAATTCTCCCGATGGCTTATTTGTTCCGCGAGAATACCAGTAGAACGGCCAAAGTGCGATGCCAATGCCTCTCAAGCCGCCGTGGCTTGCTTCATGGTGGGCTGCCGGGCGGGTCTTGCGGCGTCGCAAGCCCGGACATCAGTAGGCGGGCGCTGCGACGGACAAGTCTACAGCGGTCCTGTTTACCCGTACAAACGGCTCTGTTTGCCTGCCCGCTGTGCCGCTGTAGAAGAGGTAGAAAGTAATTCCTCCGCCGCTTCCATCTCACCAGTCACTACGTACGCCCGTGCGAGACCGGGGAACGGCTCTTCCGTGGCCACCAAGTGGTTCCTTGAATAATGACCATGAATCCAAACGGCTTAGTGCATCTGAATCTTATGTCGGTGTTGATCCAAATGCAACCCCCGCTGCCCAGCTCAAAATCCTTCTGTCTCTTGGCCCCCTCCAGAGGCACATGCTGCAGCCACAGGCGCCCGCGCTACAATCATCACAGGCATCTTTGCTGCGCCATGTTGCAGGGGCCAGCCGACGGCGGGGATCGTAGCGTCTGGGCGAGGCTTGCGGGCCGGCTACGGTCACGGCTATTAACAACAGGACCCTTCGCTGAGATGCGCATTGCAGCAGAAGCGCGGGGAAGGCAGATATGCAGACTGTTTATAGCCTATGTCTCGTTGCTGAGACTGGCTGATAAGATGATACGATGCGGGTTGAGGCTCTTGTCGATCAAGTGAGATTGTCGAGATTGCAACTGATGAGCATGTGCAGATGCAGGCAGCGGTAACGGCCACTCCGGCCACTGTAACCACTGGTCTAATAAATGGGAGTTTACACGGTCAGCCATTGCCACAGATACTCGGCCTTCCATGCCATTTCCCAGTCCATACGATGGCAATCGTGAAGATTGTCGCTTTCTTTTAATTTTGTAAGAAATTACGATTTGGTCAACCAACAACGCCTCAGAACCAGTCAACGAGATTCACCTCGATCAATTTCATCTGGTGTTGGCAAGCCGGTGCCGTTGAAGCGCTGTCTCAACGCACGTCTGCGCCCACTGCCCAGCGAGGGGGAGGTGGACACCCCACATGAAGCCCCTTGCACATGAAATCACATGTGACGCTGCAGCCTCTGCACCTTGTTTGCGCTCACCTTCTGATTTCAGCAACGATGTAGCAACACAATGGAAACAGCCTTGTAAGAATGCGACGCCAGCTGGCCAGCTCCAGGCTAGCTCCGTGCTAGTCCTTATGCTACCGTGGCCGGCTCACGTTCTCCGCACTCTGTTTGTCTATGAATCCTTCTTGGACCAAAACAAGGCGGAAACGCAGCATTCATCATCAAAAATGCCGGCGCTACTTTTAGCTCCTTGCTCCTCCCAGTCCAGATGTGCATGGTGGGACGCCCGCCATCGTGCTGGGTTAGGTAGTTACGTTTCCTCCTTGCCAGACAGTCGACTGTCTTGCATGAGACTCTTTACAGCCATTCTTTCTGGCCGTGTACACCAATAGTAGAGCATTCTTCTCGTAGGCCGGCCTAATAAGCAAGGGCTAAATAACCGGTTTCAGCTCTTTTCGTCTTTCATGAGGACGACTGACCTCGGCGAGTCCAACATCATCAGCCAGTCAGCTATCAGCGATACGGCCAGGGCTTGTGATTGATAGGCCGGCCCAGTGGCATCATCCCGCTCAATCGCTATCGCAAGATGTCATTCAGAAACGAGCCTGCCTTATCCCGCACATGCCGTGTCTTCGCTTCTGATGAGGATGTGGCGTTGCAGTCAGTACCGGTATCCGTACGACAACACACAGACAGGTCCCTGATCTGCTATCACATGATGATGCGCCACCTCGTGCGGCAGAAGCACCGGCCAAGGTCAAACTGTTGAGACGTGCTCCTCCGCGTCCGTGTGCGGTCCCTGCTGAGAGGCCGCTGGTCGGACCAAGGGTTTCCCCAGACCGCGCCACAGCTCGCCACAGTCGGACATGGCTCGAGTCGTCGCATGTTGTGGTTGGGTGGCCAATGATGACGCTACGTCTCATGGCATTTACAGCCAACAAGGAAAAGTTTTACAACGAAAAGGCGATGGCAGGTGTCCGAGGTAAATGGCTGCCGAGCTACCGCGTCGTACCTCTAATTACCTCAGGCTGCGCAGCACAGGATTTGGTAGATTTTCGAACCAAAAAAAAAAAGGTAAAAAGAAAATAAAATGTCCGGCCTCTCTGACACCGCCCAAGCAACGTAGTTTATACTCGGGCAGTTCTTATGAAACCAATAGATCCCTCTCCGCACCACGAAATCGCGACTTCATCCACGGCACGAATACTGAAATGGCAGAATGCCCAACAGCATCGAGCTAGGCGATGAGCTGCACTGTCTAGAGGGTGCGTTGAGGGAAGAGAGGAAACCAAAAAGCAAACGCGCGCTCCAGAGTTTTTGTTCTCTCTCGACCCGCTCGCTTGAAGCTGGGCCGCACGTGACCTGTACGTTAGGCCGGCTTACCTCCCCGCCAGCCCGCGGTTTTGCCGCCCATGATGCCAGTCCTCCCTGCTTGGACGGTCGCAAGCACAGCTCGACGTGCTGTTGTAGATGCCAAATTTCAACTCCATCCCACGCGCTCATTTTAATTCCCCGCCAGGCTACTTTAGGCGGCTCATTCTTGTCTTGCTGTGCCACAGTAGCTCTGCAGTACAGGTTACTGCATGAGGCCAGCTTTTTTCTAATCATTGCCCGTTCCCTCGCGGCTGTCGTGTACACCGTAGCAGCTCCCCGCTGCCCCTCGATTCGACCACACGCCACGACGCATAACGCGCGCCCATCACCATGGCGTCGGCGCTCTTCTTCCTCGACCTCAAGGGCAAGGTATGTGTCCCAATTCTTCACTACTTGTTGGCACAGCATTGCCTGCTAACACGATATCCTGCTGCTATAGACCCTACTGGCCCGCAACTACCGCGGTGACATCCCCATGTCGGCCGTGGAAAAGTTCCCCATCCTCCTCTCCGAAGCCGAAGAAGAATCCTCCGCCGTACCGCCATGCTTCTCCCACGAGGGCATCAACTACCTCTATATCCGCCATAACAACCTCTACCTGCTCGCCCTCACTAAACGCAACACCAACGCCGCCGAAATCATCCTCTTCCTCCACAAGATTGTCGAAGTCTTTACAGAGTACTTCAAGGCCCTCGAGGAGGAGTCGATCCGCGACAACTTTGTCATCATCTACGAATTGCTCGACGAGATGATGGACTTTGGCTATCCGCAGACTACGGAGTCCAAAATTCTCCAAGAATACATCACCCAAGAATCCCACAAGCTCGAGATCCAAGCCCGTCCACCCATTGCCGTCACCAATGCTGTGTCGTGGCGTTCCGAGGGTATCCGGTACCGCAAAAACGAAGTCTTCCTCGACGTCGTCGAGAGCCTCAACCTACTCATTGGCTCCAACGGCAACGTATTGCGCAGTGAGATCCTCGGTGCCATCAAGATGAAGTGCTACCTCAGCGGCATGCCCGAGCTGCGCCTTGGCCTCAACGACAAGGTCATGTTTGAGACGACGGGCCGCTCTACCCGCGGCAAGGCCATTGAAATGGAGGACGTCAAGTTCCACCAGTGTGTGCGCCTTGCGCGCTTCGAAAACGACCGTACAATCTCCTTTATCCCCCCCGACGGCGAGTTCGAACTCATGTCGTACCGCCTCAACACGCACGTCAAGCCGCTCATCTGGGTCGAGTGCGCCGTCGAGTCGCACTCGGGCTCTCGTATCGAGTACATGCTCAAGGCCCGCGCCCAGTTCAAGCGCCGCAGCACCGCCAACAATGTCGAAATCATTGTCCCCGTCCCCGACGACGCCGACTCCCCGCGCTTTCGCACGAATATCGGGTCTGTTCACTACGCCCCCGAGCAGAGCGCTATTGTCTGGAAGATTAAGCAGTTTGGCGGCAACAAGGAGTTTCTCATGCGCGCCGAGCTCGGTCTGCCCAGCGTTCGTGGTGATGATGACACTGGCGGCGGCATGACGGGCGGGTTCGGTGGCAGCATGGGTGGTATGGGCGGCAAGGGTGCCAAGAGACCGATCCAGGTCAAGTTTGAAATTCCATACTTTACGACAAGTGGCATTCAGGTCCGCTACCTGAAAATTACAGAACCGAAGGTGGGCACTCCTCAAGCCGCATATAGAATGCAATTACTAACGACTACAGCTGCAATATCCCTCGCTTCCGTGGGTACGATACATAACACAGTCTGGTGACATTGCTGTCCGACTACCAGACGCCATCTGAGATGGTTCACGTACATTCTCAACAACACCGAAACCGGCTCAACCAAGGCAAAATCTAGGGTCATGGTAAACTCACAATGTGTAGTCGGGCCATGACTAAAACATGAATAGACAAAATAAAAAGGCATAATTCATTGAATAATGTCCAAGAATCGACAGTCGTCTGATGACTGACTGCTTTTTGTGTAATCTCAGTGTACATGTGGCATAATTATATCTTTGTGCGGGATGACCGTGGGTGTGGTATCTGCAAAAGCCTAGATGGGGTGTATTGCTATTGAGAGGTATGCAAGGCTTGCTTTATGAAAAAGATGCAAAAAAAGAATGTCATCATCCAAGTTGTCGTTGGTGTCCGTCGTCATGCAGAACAGTACCAACACCAGCCCCAACCCTCAATCCCCCCGTTCATCGAAGCGCGCGTGAGACGACACTCGACTACCATGTGAAGGCTTCCTCGATGAAGTCAACAGAGCCACAAGTCTGAACGTCTCGGGTCGCCTGCCTCACGTCATCAGCAAGCGCTCCCGGGCCACACACGGTGACGCACATGGATCCAACTTGACAATTGACTTGTTCGCGAATGATGAGTTGCATGTCCGGCCTCCCTGTGAAGATTTGGACATCGCTGTCGGCTTCATACGGATTCCAAAAGCTTTCGCGACCGGTAATGTACACTCTGGCTTCAAACATGCCGGTCCCCGCCGATATGGCAGCGAGGCAGCTCAACCACGGCTCCGCCCATTGCAGATGGGCCAGCTTGCGTATCGCCCACACGAGCACAACTCGGCGAGTCGCAACAATGCCCTTTTGACGGCCCTCGAGTAAGTGTCGAATATACGAGAGCTGGTGGGTAATACCACTCGCGCCGGCGACAAGAAGAACGTGGCCGTACGAATCGAGGCTGTGGTGTCCACCGTAGGGGCCCTCGAGGAACGCGGAGGCGCGGCATGAGTGCGTGGCTATGGATGCATGCTCCTGGGCGTACTTCCAGAGTTGCAGTGTGAACCCGGTCCGGGCCTGGATGACAAACGAGACGGACGTGCGGGCTGGTGTGCGGCGAGTCGTCTTCTCCAGCCCAGTGGCAGAATCAACATGCCGCAACGCCTTGGAGTCTGCTTGCGTGTAGTCGTCGTGCCAGGCAATCGAGAACGGATGCGACTCCCATGGTCGCAGGCTGGGAAAGCGTAGGTAGGCATGCATGCCCGGCACGACGCGCAGGTGGTGCGGCAGGTGAAGGGTGACTCGACACGCGCCATCGGGCAGCACCGAAATGTCCGCCGTGGTCGAGCCGCCCCGGGCAATGTTGCGCTTTGCAGTCCAGAGGATCCGGAGGAAGCGCTCGCCCACCCACAACACGATGGCGGTCACCACGTAGGGCAGCGCGGGCAGGTGAGGAATGCTGCAGTGAAGGTATGTTCCGAGGATGAACAGGACGGCAAGGATGATGTGAATGTTGAGAAACGTCTCGTAGAAGGCGTGCCGGACGGGCCCAGGGCTGATCAGGACGAGGCACACGGCGGCGACGGCGCCGACGGACCCCCAGGTCATGTACGGATCGCCCAGGTCCACGAGCACGTCACCCCACCGCTTGCTGGCCGCTTGCGCGACCGCCCAGGCCGCCGTGTGGACAATGGTCTCCAGAACGACGAGCCGCCCCGTCCAGCGGTGCAGCAGAATGTACGTGTCGAAGCTGACCTGGAGCCACACGATCAGCGGGTTGTTGCGGCCCGCAAAGAGGACGAGCGGCACCAGGTTGGCCGCCGCCAGAGCGCCGGTCCGTCCCCGGAGCTCGGCGAGAATCGCATACATGTTTTCGGCTCTGTAGTCCAGAACCACGCAAAAGGCAATGTTTCCCAGCACGTAGAGGCCCAGGAGCAGACTCTGCAGCCGCGTCGGCAGGGTGCCGAGACTGACGGCCGAGGAGAGCTTAATCTCGCGGTTGTGCCGCTTTCTCCAGATGGGGGCGTATATGATTTGCTTCTTGACTTTGGGCCACCAGGCGACGTGGTTGACGGAAAAGTAGACCTGCTCTTTTTCGCTGGCATTGATGCTGAACAACTTGCGCATGTGTGCGTGGCCAAGCTGCACCAGACGGATGAGGATGACACCAAGGCCAACCGCGGCTAGCGTTCCGAGCAGGACGTGGGATAGAAGAAAGTCTGTGGTGACATGGACTCCGTTAAGACCGACGGTATATGGAAGAATGGTTGTGCCTGGGTTGGGGGTCTGAAGAGTGCCGTTCGGAGAAGAGATGTCAGCGTCCGAGGGCGAGATCGTGACGACGCCACGGGCGAACTGCCGACTCATTTTGAGGTGGAAAAGAAAAAGTAAAGATTGGTCAGATAATTATAAAAGAAAGAACGGCACAAATATCAAGGCCCAAAGGCTCTAGTTCGGAAGATATGTATTAGCAACAGACGGTGCGGCAGTAGAAGGGACCACGGTAGATATACCATCCCGACGACAAAAGCCGAGTGGCACGTGGCCACTTACACGATGGAAAAAGGCCGGATTCGTCGTTTGTCGATAGCAACGTCCAGATACTGTCGACTGTCGCCTCCGTATGGACGATGAAGGGAATGCCGTGCCGTGCGTCCGAGTGCATAGCCGACATGGGGAAGATGGCAACGGCGAAGGATGCTGATAGATATGTAGCTTCATTTCCATGTTTCAACGTAATTTGATCTATCATGTGTTTTCTCAACTTGGAGCCATTGTACAAGGATTCGCCATTCTGCACCTAGACACATGGCGACTATAAATACAAACTACGTCTTCGTCAGTTCGATATAGAGCTCATTGTCCTACATCGACGCAACATCCCATACTCTACAAGCTTTGCGAAGCCTTCCCATTGTCCCCGTCAAACTACTCTCTTAGCATTCAAAAAACAAAATGGTCTCCTACACGAGCCTCTTCATTGCTCTGCGACTACTCATCCTCACCAGCGCCACCCCAGTTGCCCACCACCAAGCTCACGACCTATCCGCCAGCCCCGTCCTCGCCAATAGGGACGCCGAGGCCGTCGAGGCAGCCTCTGCCTTCAAGTGCCAGGTGCAGACGGGCACCACCGTCTTCCGCCCGCACCTGGCCGGCTTCGCGCCCACCCGGCAAGAGGTGGAACTGGCCGTCGCCGCCTGGCTCAACGAGGTGTGCACCGTCAACCACTTCCTCAACGGCAAGGGCACGCCGCTCGCCGTCGCCACGGCCTGGGCGACCGACGAGCCCAACGAGCTCGCCATCCTGTCGGCCGTCAAGGGCCTGAGCAGGGAAGGGCAAAACGCGGCGGCGGTGCTGCGCGCCAACTTTCCCAGCGTGCTCGCCAACCTCGACAACATCAAGACGGGCGCCGCGCCGGCGAGCGAGGCCGGCGCCGCCATCAACTTTGACCGCTGCTGCCAGGTCGTGCCCTCGGTGGCCATTCTCGTGAGCGCCGCGGTCAAGGCCAGCGGCGCGTTTGGGGGCGTGGCGCCGACGCCCGAGTATCCGGATGTGTGCGGCCGCTTCAAGTGCTCCGTGGCGTCCATCTAATGGGCTTGCGCTGTGCGGGTAGGTCTACATCATGGGGGAAGGGATGCCGTGCAGCGAGCTTGCGACCAGAGTGGCTGGCATGTTTACAAGCGCTGCCAGATAGACAGTGGGAGTTCCAAGGTACACTTGGTAGACTGTGTTTTTTCACTTCTTCTACTTTAATCTACTCGGAATTTATATCACAAATTATTCATCTTATGACTTGGCTCTCGACCAACACGGTGTCTCACTTGCAAAGACGGCAAGCTGTGTAGCTTACCCTGAGGGACGGCAACAGCAGCTGTTCTCCGGGCCGTTATCCTTGGCTCTGGCCGTTATCCTTAGCTTGCACCGTTATCCTTGGCCCGCAATGTGAACCAATCCCATTTGTAAGATTGTTCCCTCGGATATCGGTCTGGACTTGGCACGCAAATAAGACCATCATGGAATGGTATGTGGAGTAACAAGGGTCATTCTCGCACCATGGTAAGACTGAGTATCAAGCAAAGTCTCAATACCCCCAAGTCTCAGTGATCCCTTATAATATGACCAGTCTTTAGAGGAAATCTTATACCGAAAGGAGAGGTTGGCAACATTGGAGATTCAAAACAACTCGACCAAGCAATTGCGTATTCTAGCTATAGGTTGAAATCCGGAAGCCCGTTTGACAGTATGTGATGATGGCATTTGCTCAACTGCCAGCCTAAAAATATCTACCCAACAACTCGGCCACGTAGCGAACGGCCATGTCCGCAAGAAAACCACAGCAGTAAAGATACGAGGGATAGGTGGACAGGCAGCCGGAGCGAAACGCCCGGATTGGAACTCTCAAAACGGGCGTTAGACTTGCAGTCACGTCCGGCCTGCGCAACAGCCTCGAAAAGCAGCGATATTCCTCCGGCATGTCCTCCGCTCGCTGCCTTTACTGTCCGCCATGCCCGAATCACGCAGGTGCCAATGATCTGGCGATTCCGGATGGCTGCCCCTGCGTGAAACAGAGGCATTTTGGCGCCATGCCAGTTGTGCCGGGCCCTTTTCTGG